>JAVJIF010010428.1:7500-156693 GCA_038442645.1 Agave tequilana | reverse complement strand
AAAAGAAGGGAAACAATAATTCAAAAAAGAATATATAGCAACCAATAGGAAATTCAAAATGAAATGTAGTAAAGTAAAATTTTAGAAAACATAAAATCTATCTAGGAACTCAAAATAGAAATGAAATCATAAATAGTAAATGCTTACCTTAAGTATCAAAAAATTTGGCAAAAATTCATGTGGTCCTTGGGTCCAAGGAGTGGGGAAAAAAATCCTGCAATAACATGAGATATAGTAAAAATTAAAATCTAAATTAAATAATTAAATCCATATATGATATCAAGTTTAAACAGAAAATATCAAGAGGCATATGCCATATAAAAAAAAGCACCCATCAAATTCGAAAAAAATGAGTCTATAAAGAAGAATAAAGGTGATGACAAAAGCAGGTCCAAGGTTCCGCTGAGAAAAGAAAGAATAATTCTATGAGATGAGACGAATAAGAGTCTGAATTAGTTTAGGAGTCTAAATTTGAATGAGAGATTCAAAAAAAGAAGAGAGAGAGAGAGAGAGAGAGAGAGAGAGAGAGAGAGAGAGAGAGAGAGAGAGAGAGGAGTCGATTGTTTGGAGTTTTGTGTATATTTTTTTGTATGTATATTTTTTAAAAAGAAAATATTAAAAATAGAAGATAAGGGAAAATATTTGATAGAACAAAAGGGGAGGGTACAAAAATAGTGCATGTGTTTATATTATTTGCTTATTGAGAAGATATAAACAAAAAAATGAAAAAAAAGAGAAAAATAGAAACATATACCTAAATTTTGGTGATAATCAGCGGATAGCTAATTATTGTGAATAGCTAGTTACTTCTCCTTAGAGAAAGGGACAATTTCATCTCTATCGGAACACTGACTATTCCACCTTTTTCTTTTTTTTTCCCTCTTTCCTTTCTTGATTTCTTGAGTGCTAATAATATTGTGAAGAAAGAACAATTATAAAAGCACATATTATAAAGGAAAGGAGAGAAGAAGGTAAGGTATGGGCTAAAATATTAAAAACATCTTCGAATGTGTGTAGGGTTTGGGAGTCAAAATTAGGGAGGAGTTTGGGAAGGAAGATGAAGCAGAGAGAAAATTAGAAAGATTTTTTTTTTTAAGGAGGGAACAAAAAGAGAGGAGAAATCAAGAGAGAGGAATTTGAGAAAGAGCGGGGCAGAGGGGGAGTGCGCACGCGAACAGGGGGGAGTTTTTTCTTTTCTTTTGTTTATTTTTTTTCCCACATCTAGAGAGAGTGCGCCGGAGAGAGAGTTTTCCTTTTTCTTTTTCGATTTGTTTTTTTTTTTTTTTCAAATGTTATGGGTCTTTTTTCTTTTTTCTTTTTTTCTTTTTTTGAAATTAGGTGATAGATCAAGAGGGGATAAAATGGGGAAAACATAATTATGCACATGTTTTGTATCATTTGCATTTAAGAACGTTATAAATTATTTGAGTTTTTAATATATATTCCTTAGATCTTTTATATTTAGAAATTTACTCTCTAATTCTTCATATTAGATCTATACCTTTCAAATCATTGAAAGCCAATAAGTTACCTTTTGGTTAGATGCAATTAGAATTTGAATCGAAAGAGAGATAGTTTACAAATATGTCCTGAGTAAAAGAAAATTAAATCCTCCCTCTCACACGCGCACACACACAAACCCTCTCTCACCTGAATTCTTAGTCCTCGTCGGCACCGCTCGTCTTCCAGAAGCATCATTGCACAAGATGAAATCAAAGACAGTGTCGTGGTCTTCGAAATTTTTAATGTTTGTGATCAAATTTCAAGCGGAAGTCAAACTCAAAGTTGTATTTTTGTTGCGAGAAAAGGAGAGAAAAGTTCAAAGAATTAAAAAAAAAAGAGAGAGACAAGGGGGTTGAGTTGGGGTTGATAGAAATAAATAAAGTTTATTAGTGTATTAAAGTGTAGAGTTGATATTTTATAAAATTTTGTTAAACTTAACAATACAAAAAGAAATATTCTTCAAATTCTAATAGCATCTAACGAAAGAGATAACTTATTGAGTTTTAGATGATTGTGAGGTATATGTCTAAATCTGAATATTTGGAGGGTAAATTTATAAATATAAAAGGTTTGAGTTATAGATCTAGAAAACCCATCATTATTATATTTATTATTATTTTTAAATGCAGACAATAGTCTGTTTTTTAATTTGAGGCCTCTTGTAATTCATTTCCATACTTTGTCACAGATATACCTCAACTATATTTTCCCAAATAATTATGGGAACGATGATGGGGATAGCAAAGATCTTCATTTTTGAGAGTTACACATCAACAAACAGTACCTTAGCCAAGGAAAGTTGCATTTAAACAAGTCTCTATGCTAGAATTTAGGTCTAATAGTTGGAGATTGCATCTCCAGCGACAGACAGAAACATAAAAAGTCAGTGTGTTGCGTGCAAAGTTTGCTGAAAATCTTAGAGATCTCTTCAAATCATTTAAATTTTTTAGGATAAAATCATAAAACTTATATGCTTAATTAATTATTGTAGCAGCAGATGTTATCGTTTTTCAGAAAGGACCTCCCACTCACGGAGTAGTAATATAAATATTTGACTTAAATCTCTCTTACATAATTACATCTCCTTCACGCAGGTATCCTCAAATCCCCAAATCCACAGAAATTCAACGTTTGAAACATTTGACCCAAATTCCAACCTCATTATGGAATCAATTACACTGTTGGAAGCCAAAAAGGATACGGGGATAAAGGTCTTCGCACGTGTTTGGCTCCCTTGCGTGTGGTTTTGTTTGTTCCCGCTTTTTTGGGCAAACATACAAAAAAGATTGGGATGTGACGGGTCGGATCATGGGTGGGCGGTGGTTGGTGCCTCTCACCGACCCATGTGCCGAAATTGCCTGGTAACGGGTTGGATCTAATCGGGTTTGGATCCATATCGGGTTTAGATCTGTTAGCCGACTGCTCGCGTTTTTAGTCAACTTTGGTGGCCTACCGAGCGCGGAAAGTGAGGGTATTTTCGGCATTATCACTGCCACGAATTTTATATGATGGTAATTTAGAATAAAAGTCCCGAACAAATTCGATATTTATTCCTCTCTATTTGTGACACAAAGTCAAGTCTCGTTGGTGAATATTCCACACATTTGACTAAAAATATCCTATCCTCAAGTCTCCTTTCAAATGTCATTTTGTCTTTATTTTAGTAAGAAAAGGTGAGATAGTTGCCCCAAATTTTCCCAAGAAGAGTTTTAACTTTCCTTTTTCTTGAAAATCCTACTGCTAATCCTTTTAAACATATATATTTCACTTGAAACTCTGTATTCTCTTCATAATACTTGAAATTACTATTCTAAACTTGGCTATGCAGTCATATTCATTTGGATTATCCTAAAAGTCTGACCTCCTGCGACTCACATCCAAGAGGAATGAGATTCACAAAAAATGCCCGCTATGACGATGCCCTTTTTCAAACTCATCTATATGTGTATGGAAATATGGCTGCAGCACAAGAAAATAGATAAAACTCGGCTAAAGGCAGCTACTGACTCGATAGCTCACTTCTTGCTTCGTTATGAATGATATCGTTACCGTACGAAGTCGTTTTCTTGGATTCTGTTCCTACTCATGCTTCTTCTTGAACCGTTTTGCTTTATACGTAGCACGTAGAGGTTCGACGATAAAAAAAATTATGTTCTTTCTCCATTTTCAGTGTAAGAAGAAATTTTTCTTGGGTGAATTAGAGAAACTCCTTTCCACTATCAGCTTTCGAAAAAACCCTTTGTACTATTGAAATGAGCAGAACCCTATATACTATTAAATTTAGTAAAAACACCTCTTTACTGTTGTCATATTTTACAATTTCTATCGATTTTAAGATAATAGACGTGAATATTTTACCATAATCTAGTACGTAGAAGTGTGTTTATTAAATTCAATAGAACGAGCGAATTTATTGTCAAATTCTACAAAAAAATAAGTTATTTTTGTTGAATTTATAGTACAAGAGAGATTTTTAGCTCATTTCGATGGTCCAAGAAGATTTTCTAAAAAACCATAATAATGCAGGAGGATTATCTACAATTTTCCTTTTTTCTTTTATATATTAATTGTGCCATTTTAAACTGGTAATCTTCTTCTTTGAGGTCACATTCATTACCAATTCTTTTTATTCACTTCCCATTTGTTTTCATTCTCAGCCTCATTTCTTTTAATCTTTAGTGTGAAGACACTTCCAAATTTGTATGAAAACTAATATTGAAATATAAAATTTGTCAAGGACTTCTAGTCCATAGCTCTCTCTCCTCTGTCAATAAATTAAGGGGCCTATAATTTTTTTTCTTCTCTCTCCTCAGTAATCCCATACTTATAATAGCTGGGAACAGCCGAAGATTCGCCTTTGCAGGATTCTTTCCAATTTTCTATTCAAAAAAATCCTTATCAAAACTTAGCTTCGTTGACCGATTGGCTCTCCCAATCCCCATTGAAGTATTGAACGCGACCCAAGCAAAAAGATAAATTTAAAGTTGTATTATTCAAGAATGACAGTAAAGATTGAAGGGGAGGGGGAAAAAAACAAAAAAAAAACATTTTTTTTTTTTTGAAGAGAGAAGAAAGAAGGAAACAAATATAAAGGTTGGAGAAGTCTATTTGGCATTGGCTGCCTTCTTCCCCAGTCCACATCACAAGGCAAAAGATTCTTGCAGGATTCCAAAATGTATTTTTAGCGGGTGGCATTCATTTCTCATCAGAGCTCAGCAGCAAGACACTGTATTTGGGTTTTTAGTTGAGACTTGAGAGAGGGCTCTCTCTCAAGCCTTCATCTCTTTTGTGTTTGATCTTAAGAGAGAGTGATCACAGTGAGTGATGGGTTGGGAGGAGGAGGAGACCAATGGCTCCGCAAGGATTGATATCAAGCCTGGTTTGGATTCGGGGACGGCGAGGCTTCAGGAGCTCGGTTACAAGCAAGAGCTCAAGCGCGATCTCTCGTAAACATCCTCAACTCTGATCAATTTTTGCTTAATTTTGGATTTTGGGTTCTTGCCAATGAGTTTGAATTAATGGGTGTTATTAGCAGTCAATACTCTTTTAATTGTTTTTTTCGCTTTTTGATTAGTGGATGTTGTTGGCAATACCTTACATTTCTGTTCACAATACAGTTTTTTTGGTCTTGTTCGCAACATCAAATCCAATTTTATATTAAAACTTTTATCAAAATTCTCATAATTTTATTTGTGGGCCTGAATTGAGTTTCTGATTCATGAGTCTTGTTTCTGATACTCAGTTTAGTTCCACAGGTTTTAATTCATCCCCTAAAAAGTTCAAGTTTTGAATTCATGATGCTGGTTCTATTAGATTCCAAGGCCCAATTGCAACAATTTTGTACACCGTGCTATTTTGATGCTTCATTTTCTTTTTGACCGTTTTAACTTTTTTTTCCCCTTTCTTTTTTAAGATATTACACCCAGGTGTTCTGTCCTCCATGATTTTTATGATATTACACCCTGCATCAAGCTCCTCGCTTTAATTTCAATTTTAGTTTTAGTTTTTAATAGATTTTTCCTTTTCTCTTTGTTAGGTCTCGGCTGATGGGTCTACTTGTCACTACTCACATTCTGTTTTCCTGAAAATAAGTTTTTTTTTTTTTGAGACTAATTTCATGTTTTTGAACATCCAAGTGCATTTTGTTAATGGACTTACTGGCAAACCCAATTCCATCACCATTTTTTCCTTCACCATTTTGACTGTGCATTCATGGGGCTTGCTGGCAATTTCTCAGGGTGCTATCAAACTTTGCATTCTCCTTCTCAATCATATCAGTGCTCACTGGCATAACGACGTTATACAACACAGGGCTCACTTTTGGTGGTCCTCTTGCCATGACCTATGGATGGTTCGTTGTAGGGTTCTTCACCATGTTGGTTGGCCTCTCCATGGCCGAGATTTGCTCAGCGTACCCAACTTCCGGCGGTCTCTACTATTGGAGTGCCAGGCTCTCAGGGAAGGATTGGGCACCCTTTGCATCCTGGATGACTGGATGGTATAGTTAATTAGCTACTCTCTACTTAACCTCTGAAATTATGTCCTTGTGATCTTTATTAGTTATATAAACATCCGATTGGGGTAGAAATAACATAATTTTCTTTGTTCTGATTTTGGGACTTCTTAGACAGTTACTCTGATAATGAGAGGTAGTTTATTTCTTTTTATGTTCAATTCGATCTTTGTTCTCCGACATCCTGAATCTTTGACTTAGCGATACCCCCACCACCACCCCAAAAAAAAAAAAAAACCACAAAAAAGAAGAAGAAGAGTGAGCTAAAGGGGGAATCTAACCTGCCCCAATTTTTAGAGGAAAGAGTCCCCTCTTTTGATTGGCACTCAAACTTTGAACATATGCCCACTTCTGTCATAATCCAACACCTTACCAACTTGAACCTAGCTAGTTGGATGATCCATAAAAATTGGCATCAAAAGTCATTACTAGTTTGGTATATATCATTGATGGTGAGATTTACAATGCTTATGATATGTCTGCATGATGAATGTGAAAGATTGTTGTTTGGGATGTAATTATTGTTGAAATTTACATCTGTTTGGGGTGTAAATTTTGATGTAGGAGGAATTTTCAGATGGAATAAAGCAGGCATTTTTCTTTAGTTGAGAACATTCTTAAAGGAGTATTTATTTCCTTGCTGAAATAGTTTGTGTTGGTCCATTCTTCATATAATAGCTAACTTAACTTATTGCTTAATGGTATTATGGTAGGAACCTAAGTGATCTCCCAAATAGTATTGCCTATGGTTTTGTATATGATATGAATTGTTCCCCATGACCAATTGGAGTTGAGAAGATAAGATATGTGAGACTTTTGGCATTCCCAACAGAAATTTTACAGTAAATGACAAGTCATTTTTGGTGTCATACATTTGTACAAATCTAGATGTAAAATTCTTACAGAAGTAAACTTTTTTTTTTTTTTAAACCTCTGAGGCTATTTTTCTTATCAAGTTATTCTAAGAGTTGCACTTGACTTAATGCAGGTTTAATATTGTCGGGCAGGTAAATCTCCAGGTTTTCTGTTTTGAAGCACGAAAACTTCATTGTCCACTGTGGCTAATCCTCTTCCTTGCGAAAAATAATTTTACGTTCTGAGATGTCAAAGATAATTTTGTTGTGCAGTGGGCTGTTACTACCAGTGTTGATTTCTCATTAGCACAACTTATTCAAGTGATTATACTTCTTGCAACTGGCGGAAACAATGGGGGAGGTTACCTAGCTTCTAAATATATAGTCATAGCTTTTCATGGGGGGATTTTATTACTTCATGCAATCATAAACAGTCTTTCCATTACATGGTTATCTTTTTTCGGACAAGTAGCTGCTGCCTGGAATTTCTTAGGTAAGCATGTCCTTTTCCTGTATGAAGAGCTATCCTCGGGTTACTTGGTTCTAGTTTGATTTAGCGCCTTGACAGTTTGATTTTCTTCAGGTGTTTTTGTCCTCATGATCGTCATACCGGTAGTTGCAACAGAAAGGGCAAGTGCCAAATTTGTTTTTACTCATTTCAATACAGAGAATGATGCAGGAATTCATAGCAAGCTGTACATATTTGTTTGGGACTATTGATGAGCCAGTATACATTGACAGGATATGATGCATCTGCTCATATGGTAAGATATATCCTCGATACTTTTTGTTGTCATATATATAGTTTTGTGCATTTCTCAAATATGGTTATATGAGACAAGAGGGGTTTGAATTTGATCTGATGATCTGGTAAAAGAGTATGTTCAGCTACGTTAGTCCTGCAATTTATGTTCTGCTGTTTGAGACAGACTAATAGGACTAGAGAAACGCTGGGATATTTCCCTCTCCTCATCTTTGTCAATAGCGAGGATTTATGGTGTTTTGGTTGCATTTAGTACTTTTGTTTGCAAACAAGACTAAAATACCTAATGTAACTAGGACAGAAGTTTTTTTTTTTGAGGGAAGTTGTAAAGAGTGGATTCAGGAAACTTTGCAGGCTCTTTTCCAGCTCATGTAATATTCGTTTCATAGGATATTAATTCTGTTGTTGCTTTTCTTCCCAAATTCGCAGATAGCTATTATGGAACTCTGAAATAAGTTTTTTTTTTGTTTTAATCCATTGGTGGAATGTTGGATCTTTTTCTTCTAATTTTATCATTTTCAATCTTTCACCTCCAGACAGAGGAAACAAAAAATGCAGACGTAAATGGACCGAAAGGTATACTTAGTTCCATTGGCATATCAATTATTGTTGGATGGGGCTACCTGCTTGGCATCACATTTGCAGTCACAAGCGTGCCATATCTATTGAGCAAAGACAATGATGCTGGCGGCTATGCAATTGCCGAGGTGTTTTATCTTGCCTTCAAGAGTAGATATGGACATGGAGCTGGGGGAATCATTTGTTTGGGAATTGTTGCTGTTGCTATATTCTTTTGTGGTATGAGTTCAGTGACAAGCAACTCTAGGTAAGTTCTTGTAAAGGATTCTACAACATTTTATATCTTAATTGCATTGTACAATCAATACAAAATTCTCGCTTAAACTTCTTAATGTTTTTCGAGGGAATAACAAAAATATTAATTGCGTAGTAACACACTTATTCCTTTATACTAGACAACTTTCTTTATCTGTTTCTTTTTCATGTTCAGGATGGCATATGCATTCTCAAGAGATGGAGCAATGCCGCTATCTTCTTTGTGGCATAGAGTGAACAAGCAGGAAGTACCAATAAATGCAGTCTGGCTCTCTGTGTTCATATCTTTTTGCATGGCTTTGACGGTATTGTAGCTTTTCGATTTTCCTACAAAATCTTCTGCACTGAACCCATATTGGATTTAGTTTATAAATCATACTTGAAAGAATAAAATTTGAAATTATATTGTCATAATTCAATGCTGCATTTGATTTTTCTTTCTAAGTTTACCTTGATTAAAGCACCATCTTATATTGTAGAGATCTATGAGTAGACGACTTGAACATGAAGTTCTACACTTCTATGCCAGAGAAAATTTCAAAGTCCAT
This sequence comes from Agave tequilana, assembly GCA_038442645.1. Lineage (NCBI taxonomy): Eukaryota > Viridiplantae > Streptophyta > Magnoliopsida > Asparagales > Asparagaceae > Agave > Agave tequilana. Next base: position 147,678 of record JAVJIF010010428.1, on the reverse strand, counting down.
GATTTCTTTTTCATTCACGTCCTATTAAACTCAATCAAATATTTACCTAAATCACTGATTTCCTTCTCGAAAACCAAATAACACTACAAAATGTTGTAATGTCCTGATTTCCCATTGATATCCTGTGTCTTGGCCTCAATCACCTTTGATATTTACATTGTCATGAATAAGAATTCGGACCCTATTACTTTTATTAATATCTATATCAAATCTAGGTTTCTTTGAAAATATGGGGAGTCATCATATTCATAATTTCTTTTTCCTACTTTTGTATACATCACAGTCGTCTCATTTTCGTGATCATGTTCTTAATCAAGACTATTATTTAATCAATCGATAAAAGAAAATGCCATCTACTGAGATACTATGTGGCTCATATAACAAATGAAATGCACACTTGTTGGGCCATTGCTATATAGCGTTCTTTTGTTTGTCGATAATCTTCCATAGATTATGTTGGCGTGTCTTCTTTAACCCGTATCTTTTATTTACTGCAGTCTCTGGGAGCCTTGTAGCATTTCAAGCCATGGTTTCGATAGCTACAATTGGGCTCTATATCGCTTATGCTCTCCCCATCTTTTTTCGGGTGACCTTGGCGCGCAAATCTTTTGTGCCAGGGCCCTTCAACCTTGGCAAGTACGGAGTCTTAGTAGGTTGGATAGCAGTTCTTTGGGTCGCAACCATTACAGTTCTCTTCTCACTGCCTGTGGCTTATCCCATCACAAAGGATACTCTCAACTACACTCCTGTCGCCGTTGGTGGCCTCTTCATCCTCACTGTCTCATCGTGGATTCTCAGTGCACGGCACTGGTTCAATGGCCCAATAACCAATATAGATTCCTAGACGAAGATTGGGTTGATGTTACACTTGGAGGAAAAATTGATACCTCCTCTATTGTGCTTTTTGGTTTGTCATATTTGAAGGGTAATACAGTTCAGTGTAAATGTAATATATTAATGTTGATGATGATGATCACTTCATTCCAGTCTAAAGCCGCCTCCTTTTTGTTCAAATTTTTATCTCAGGAATATGAATGTTGCATTGAAGTTTCATCTCAGCTGTTTGTTTTGCCTCATCTTTTGATTCCCAAATTTGTTCTGAGTTTTTACAAAGCAGCAGTTTGATGTTATTGACTTTTATTGGCAAAAAGAAACTATCCATTTGAACAGTAACTAGAGTCAGCCTTGATTCTCTAATAATAATAACAACAACAGCAACAACTGATATTTTATGAGCATTGCTGCAATGTTCTCCAAGATGACAAGAATCATCATTCTACATTATAATTATTCCATGTAAACCAAATTAAACCCCTCTACTCTCTGAAGAAATTATACCCCTATTATATACTTTTTAAATTTTATTCCAGTTTTCTGTCTTCAACAAATTATTCTCAGTTCTAAACTTACCCACGATGACCGGGTAATTTTACTGTGATGGGGATTTTTTTGGGAGATTTCAATTCAGCCATCTATGTCAAATCGTAATTTGGGACAAACTCACTCACAAAATTTAATTCATTTTAGGCACATCTTTTTTTAAAGAAAATGCGCACGCCCACATGTCAAGCGTAGAAGTGCTACTAAGAGTCACGCGTTAACGTGTGGAGCACAGAAGCGTTGTTGAGCACGCTTTAGAGCGGTGAAAAAAGCTTAAATATACTCGTAGTATTAAGCGGGGGACTGTGACTATGATCGTAATCCTCACAAAAATGTCCTATTTTTGAGTCCTTATTAGGACTGCGATCGTGATCACGATCCTCATAAAAATGCCCTATTTCTGATTCTAAGGACAACGATTATGTTCGCAGTCCTAAAAAATTGCCATGTTTCTGAGTCTTTATAGAACTGTGATCATGATCGCAGTCATAGTCCCAGTCCTCACAAAAATGTTATGTTTTTGAGTCAGCGATCATGATCGCAGTCCTCACAAAACTGTCTTATTTTTGAGTCTGCATTAGAACAACGATCATGATCACAGTCCTCACAAAAATGCCCTATCTTGAATCTAACTCTCTTCTTGCTATGTGATCAAATCGATTCAAACCCCTTTATCGTCTCAAGATTGAGAGCAAATAATTCATGGTGCTGAAGCCGCTCATGGCGAAACTTATCTACAATAATAAGCACACTTTCTTCAGGCCAAGCGGTGAAGAATAACGTTTGCATCTAAGAAAAGGGTAAAAAAAACACAAAATTAAAAAAGGATCTGATTGCTTTTTGCTGACGTGGATGAGGTTGAGGCCAAATAAACTATGAAGCTGAGTTTTTCTTAATTATGTTAAGAAATAGGTGGTTGTAACCAATTTTTCATTTTCTTTTTTCCTTATTTTTGTGAACCAAGATTATAAAAATTGTAATTAACCATTAAATTGCTCATATTTCACCCACAAAATGTTTTTGAATTTTTTTACCTAAACATACTGAGACAGGCATAATAGCAAATAAGTAAAAAATAAAAAGTAGTTTTAAGAAATATATTTTTAACTATACAAATAACAGAGAAGTTTGGGGAAGAAAAGTCGCGTTTAAAACATGATAAATTGGCTGTTAGCATCTTGTAGTGGTCAAAATTTGATCGCGGCTACGATGATGACACGTGTCCAAGCTAAACCAAGACTTTCCACTATCAAATATAAATTGGTAATACCCTAAAATAAAGCAAAAATTAAAACAATCACAATCAACTATAAATAACTAACACTTAGCTAATCTCAATTATCAAGAAATGAAACCGTATACCTTGTGAGGGGCTCTGAACTTCTCCTTGGGATTTTTCTTAAAATAAGAGTTAAGTTGCACAATTGCATTCTTGATGTTTAGAGAGTTTAAACAAATATAGAGAGTTCAAATATTATAGTAATATCAATCAAAGCAATAAGTATAAACAAGAAGTATACTAATGATTGCAACAAATAAAAGAATGAGAGTTTAGAGATATCAAACGAGATACCAATCACAAATACAGAGAATTGTTATCGAGGTTCGAGCTACTTGCTTTACATCCCTGATATCACCGTAATGAAGAATTTAACTATAATTAATTTTGATTACAACTCTATCATGATCTCGCAAGATCCGGAGTCGCAACTCCACCTCATTGCCCTCCTTCCAAGAGGAACTATCTTAAGAACAAAGAATACAATACTTGGTGATCTACTCACGATCACAAGCACTCTTTTTTTACACTTTTTCTTATAACTCAGAGTATAGAAAATAATAGGTAAAGAAAAGTGTGAGAAAACTAAAAGAAATAGGATTTTAGAACCACAAGAAACTTTAAACACTAAAAATATGTTAAAAACATAAAAACCACATTAGAAATGAATCTGGACATGTTTAGATAAGAAAATAGTCATTGGGAGACAAAAGTGACAAGTTGACTGCCTGACTGTCGACAGCTATGTGAGCCTATCGACATGCATACTCTAACGGTAGGATTTTTCAAAAACTTACACAATAACTGTCGATAGCAGATCGTCAGTCTCTATGACCCAGTTTTCAACAACTACAATTGACTATTGACATACTGAGCTCAGAGAAAATCTCTATTGGACTTGCATGTCGACATCCATATAGAGCTGTCGACAACCTGTATACATGTATCAACAATCGACAACTATAGAGGGATGTCGACTGTCCTGGTACATGGACAATATAAACTTTATTTTTAAAATATATTTTGTAAACTAATAAATTATATTATTTTAAATATACATTAAGTACAAATATGAATTTAAAATCATTTTGAAAATATTATTAAGAATTATTTAAACTTGATTTTTCAAACATAAATTCATAACTAAAAGATTATGAAAATTGTTTTGAAAAAAATCTTTTGTGTGTGTGTGTGTGTGTGTTTTTGAGCATCAGTTTTTTACACTATATTTTAACAAATTAAATGTCTTGCAAACTATGTACAAGAGTAGATTCACTCTCTAAAGTCTTAAAGTAGATTTATCCAAAAAGTTATTTTCTTCAAGCTTGGATCTAATACTTGAACCTTGAACGCTTCAATATCTTTTTTTAAAGTTGAACATCCACTCTTGAGAAATCTGTGTGCTAAAAACACTTTTAAGATAATTCGTATCGCAAACTATATTAGTTTTGGTGTAACGACCCAGTTTTATTTACATTACTACTACTTATCCCCAAAGTAGGGGAATTATTATCATTTCCTATAATAATTTGTTCAAAATTTCGGCAGTATCTCTCCCGTAATTTGTCGCTTGTCCAAATACAATGTATATCATCAACAACCAAAATGGTTCATCATCCATCTCAAATACATGTGTGTGTGTGTATCAACTAAGAAATCACCCACACAGTCAATAATAATATTTCGGCTTGACATCTCCTACTTAGTTCTGAAAGAAAACATATTTCATACCTTCAAATCACCCATATCAATACTTAATCTTAAGGAAAGTCTCCAAATCCATCCCTTCGCTACATATAACATACACACTGGTACATTAGGATATATAAACATATATGTGGCCAAAACATAAGTGTAAATTGTATGTAAGTATTAGTATTATTATTTCTACATCACTATTACATGACAAAAGTACTCAAAAAGAGATGAAATGCTCAGGATCTCCAGCATTATGATCAGATACGTACTATGCCAAGCTTTTATCTCTGTTCTGACCAGAAAACATGGTTAATGAATGGAGTGAACTCAACAACCAGTGAGTGGAGTGTCAAATATATATAGAAATTTGAATTTATTTTCTAAACTGAAATAGTGAACATATGAAGATGCAAAATGATATGAACTTAAGGAATAATCGTGAATTACGTGATGATGATGACAAGTCTATTTTCGTATTATTTCTACATCGTGATATAGTTATATTATAATTGTCCAGAATTAAACAATCAGCCTACACCCAGTGTCACATTATAACTATCCATATCAAACAATTGGCCTAAACAATATAACATCATCATATATATAAATATTGTAGCACCATCTTCGCACCCGCTCGTGCAATTCAGGTCCCTTCCTCCAATAACAAACTGTATAAATATAACAACACCCAGCTTCCCCATCCGGCTGTGCAATACGGGTCCCTTCCTCTAATAATATATAATGAGTGATATACCCTGTCTTCCCCCATCCACCCGTGTCATACGGGTCCCTTTCTCCAATAATAACATGGTATGCATATATAATTATGCACATTGTAACGCCCCGATCCCACGGGTACGGAGATATTACTGCGACGTATATACGCAGGTCAGAAATACCCTCATGTATATATGCTAAGCATTAGTACACACAAGAATCAGAATACAAAAGCACGTGGTGCATTATATATTCCAACATATGGGTACAATTTTAAAGTTATCACCAGATATGACAAATATTACAAGAATATTATATAACCAATAGGCGCAAATGCGAGAATACAAAAGGGTATACAAGTATGAACAGTACAAGAGGCGCTCACGATTTTACAGAAGGAAAACTCGAGAGACGCACAGGGGGTCTGGAAGGATGGGGCTTTGACGTCTGCCGATGATCTACGCTACAGTTGCGCATCTCTGATCAGCAACTGGGAGAATCCACAAGCTCCAAGCTCCGAGACCTGGACATGAGGATCCAGGTGAGTCAGAACTCCTCGGCGAGTGGTGATGCGAATGCCAAGTGGCGTGCATAGATAAGCACACGTGTATCGATAAATTCGAATCATAAACATGCATTGAAAACTGTGTCGTGAGCACAAGCATGACAGAAGCAGGTAGATACACAGTAATCGATATCAGGCCGGGAACATGCATGATATAAAATGATAAAAGCAGGTAAAGAGGCGATAAATAAAGCAGACAAGACAACACCAGATATCTCCTAAACTAACATAAAACCGATAAAACTGATAAAACTGAATAAAGCCGAATACGAGCAAAACCAATCGTACAAGGTTAGGTCACGGCTCCATGAGACTAGTACGTCAAAGGAATAATCCAAATAAGTAAACCCTCATCTATATACCTTTATCCCATGTCACCGTAATTCGAGTGCATACAACCTGAGTTACAAAACAACACAACAAATTGTATATTACCATCTTATTATAATTGAGGTTGTCTAAGTTGTAGGCTTCAGTATGCGTCCCATTCCACATACTTTCGCTTACAACTTATAGAGCAAGTTATTTGAAAACTGATGAAGTTCGACAAACCATGTTTAAGATGGGCGCCGTACATGCACGCCCGAACAGGAATAGAGTATCGCAGATCCCATAGAAATAAGCCTAGGGCGTGTGCATACTTGACAGGAATAAACAGGAGTAGGGGTGCCAGCACACCCCACGGAATCCCTGGTGGCCGCCAGGTGATCCCTCAAGTATGTGGCCATGCGTGACTCGATAAGACCACCATGACTATTCAGGACCCATCAGTTTTCCCCAAATCAGGTGCAAGTTATCTTATTATAATTTATTATGTAATATCAATTTATGGGAATAGCAGGAGCATGACATGATCAGGAATTCAGGAGTTCAGGAGTACATGAGTACTATATATTCAGGTCACTGTATATGTAATACAGGATAACAGGTCACTGTATAAGATACAGGATAACAAGTACAGGATTTTCATAAATGTGATAATCACAGGTCAAGTAATAATATGACAGGAGGCAGGTGATAAGTCATCTCATAACGGGGCAAGTATCAGGTAGTATTATATCAGGTGTCATGTGATATATAACTTAGAGGTGATATTAGGCATGTGACAAGTGACATCATGGTACATTGAAGCATGTCAGGAAAATAATACAATACAAGTCAACCCGACGAAGCGGGAAAATCCAAATGGAAAGCGAGAACACTCGCCTCAATCTTCAGAAAACACTGTGAAATCTCCGATCTCCGGAATCCAGGTAACCAACACGACTCTCGCGTCTTCATGTCATGACAAATATTATATTATATAGAGGAGAGAGAATGAACCAGAAAGAGCGAGAATGAAGACGCGAGAATCGCGTCGCATAGAGGCCACAAACGCAGGGTTCGAGACCCGCGTTTAAGCTATAACACGAGAAGAACGCAGACGCGGGCATGAGCTCTGTGTCGCGTTAACACAAGAACATGAGGGACACGTTAAAGAATTGCTTGGACGCGGGGGTGAGCTCCACGTCTAGCAATAGAGTGAGAGAAAAACAAAACATGAGAGAGAAAGAGAGAGGGAAAGAGTGTCTAGGGAAAGAGAGTGAGTGAGAGAGACAACAGAAAGAGAGAGAGAGAGAGACGCAAGGGTGAAACCAGGAAGAAAGGAAAAGAAAAATAAGAAGACAAGAGAAGAAGAAGCAAAAAGCTCTGTGGACTTCGGATTGGAACCGGACAGTAAACTCAAGTTTGGAATGTTAATTGGGTCGTTAATCTTTTTTTTTCCCCCTTAGCATATGCACACTCACACTTACCACATTACCTGTCGAAAGCGTCGCGCAGTAAGAATTCGAACACGGAACCTCCCACTGCGTGAGAAGGGAGGAATGCCACAACGCAGGCGCTAGGCGTTGGGCCGTTAATCTGAGATCAATGACTTACCCAACTCCCTAGAATCAGCCCATTTTGTGCAATTGCGACCTAGGCTCCCATCATTAGTTTGCACGAGGGTGTTTATAAAAGCCCAAACGGGATGAAAAGATTATTTTAAAGAGCCAGGAGTGGTATTAGGTAACCTCTACAATAGGATCATATTAATTAATGTTATTGAAATTACTCAATTAGAATTTTGATCAAAATCAAACTTTTAACCACAGATTAAACCTTAAATAAGCCTTATAAGAACCCAAACGAGATGGAATTGAAGAGTCAGGAGCAGTGTTACCTAGTTTCTATAAAGGAATCATTTTAATTATGTGATTAGAAATATTCAATTAGGACTTAACTAAAAGTCAAATTTTCAGCAACCGTGATTAAGTTTAAATAAACTTTCTAAAAGCTCAAACAGGATAGAAAAGGGGTTTTGAAAAACTGAAAGTAGTATTACATAGTTTTTATAAGAAATTTATATCACTTTCTGTGATTCGAATTACTTACTAAAAATTTTGATTCAAACTTTCAACCTCCAATTAATCCAATTAAGCTTAAAGTAAGCCTGGCAGAACAAATTTTTGGGGAAAACAAAGAAAGAAATGAATATTTATTCTTCAGATAGTGGGAATTTGCAGTGTACAATTATCCTTGATAACAGCAATATGCATGAAATGTAGAGATCTAGTGGGCCTAAATTCTTACAGAGCCCGTTTCTAGAAGGCACACGTGGGCGGGCCCAAGCCCTTGTCAATTCAAAAGAAAGCACACGCTAGAGTGCACGGACGAAAAAGGGCAACGAAGAAAGGAACACATCTCATAATAAACTCTTTGCCCTCATCAAATTGACCACAATTTACACACATCTCTTCCGATTGGGGCCTTGATGAGCCCTCAAAAGGGCCAGTTGTTTCACAATTGACTGCGACCCGAGTAAGGCCCATCACCAAACTCTCAAAATATATAGTTGATTATTCAAAAAGTTTCGATAGTAGTATGATGACTATATACATCAATGCATATATATTTGGTTTTAAATATGAAATTATTGGAAGCAGAACTTGTTCCAATTTCTTGAACAAACAGCATAAAGAGCTAAGAATGGAGAACCCTTTCTTGAGCTGTTTGATGCTTCTAGTCTTCTTGGTTGCTTCTTTGTATGCTGTCTACTTGGTGAATGGGGGTGAGCTTGGTTTGCTCCTTTTTTTCTCTCCCCTCGCTTAAATAATTTTTTCTCTTTTTTGAATCAAAAATGGAAAAACCCACCATGTTTCATTGAAAAGTATTTTCTTCAGTATTGTTCATCTCTCTCACTTTCTCGCCTGCAGATGATCGCAAGGCGAGGATTTTAGGAGAGAGGGTGGGAGGTCGGCCGCCAGCGCCTTCGGCGAATCCGGGGAAGCGCTATTTTCCGCCTAATGCTTCATGGCCGTGCTGAAACTGAGGTCTTGTTTGATGAGCTGCATACAGAGAAGATGAAGCTTGCAGAGGGGCTTCAATATGTTCATACGCCATTAATCACCTTGGAGAAATAAACAAGCCATGTACCAAATAGTATATAGGTTTTCTACTTGTACCAAGAAGGCTATGCTTTTGCTTGCTGAGATATGTGGTGAGACTTTGTCCATTTGATGCAGTTCTAAGATGTCCTTTAATTTACTATTGTTTTTTTTCCCCCAAGATTTTGTGTTTATATATTTGCTTGTTCATCATTCCATTGACAGCCAAAATATCCATGTTAACTAAAAATCAGAATAATCATGCTGAATTCGTGTTTTCTATGAACTGTACATGTTTAGTTCGCATATTGATTCGGTCATTGTTTAGTTTGCGTTTCATTTGGTAAAAGTGTGGTCAACCGAATAAATTCATTTTTCCAGCGGCAAGAGTGTGGCTAACCAAATAAAACATCAAGAAGTCGTGTTGATCATTGCCTATAAGCAAATCAACGTTTTTGGATTAAAAAGTTGTGAATAAATTTATTCACATATTATTTTGGTTTTGTAGGAGGTGGTTTTTCTAGCATGTATTGCAAAAGTTCGAGTTGGTGCATATTCTCTCAATTAGATATGTTATATGTTTCTTTTCCTGATTTTCTCGTAGTATACAAGTTCTCTTCACTGTTCTGGAGGGAGAAGGGAAAAGATCTCTTCTTGCCGACAAGCAAGATTCCATGCCTAGGTCTCCATTTCTACCATAAAAACCTGCCATCATCTTCCTCGGCGTCCTCTTTCTCCCACATCTCCCCAAGCAACGCGACTCCTGTTATCCCTGACCACCCGAACGCCGACTCTGATATCCACAAAACCATCATCTTCAAGATCATCTCTGATAAACCCTTCCACAGAGCCCACATCAAAGAGAGTCTCGCAGCGGTATGGAACATCAAGGGCGATAATAAAACTCGTAGCATATGGAGATAACCTCTTCAAAACTCACTTCACCGTGAGATTGGACGCAGAGAGAATATTGAAGAAGGGCCGTGACTCTTCGAAAATGAATTGATCGTCATGGAGAAGTGGCCTAGATCCTTGCCCGAGAACTACAAATTTGAGTTCTATGAATTTTGGATCCAAATGTTGTGCGAGCGCTATCCAATCACAACAACCAAACAATAGAGAATCCCAAGATCTCCAGCACAAAGAACAACCCAACAATCACACGAAGAACGCACAAATCACAAAGACAAGATTTAACGAGATTCGGCCTCAATGCCTACGTCCTTGGGGCAATCAATGGAGAGATTTCTATTTAGGAAGATGATTACAATAGCTCTTCTTCTCTTTGAATGCAAGAGAACTCACAGCTAATACAATTTCGCAGGCTTCTCCAAGATTCTAAACCCTAGAAATAACATTAGGCTTAAATACCCAAATCAGCGAATCAGCAGATTTCACCCAAAACCCGACTGTCGGTCGACCAGGCCGGTCGACCGACCTCCATCTCGGTCGACCCGCCTGGTCGACCGAATTTAACCGAGAGTTCGGGTCTTACAGTCAGGGAACTGCGGTCGACCGGCCGGGTCGACCGCCTAAGGTCCTGTGCATGCTGTGCATGTCGGTTGACCGGACCGGTCGACCGACCCTGCCTGATTCTGCTGCTGCTGCTATTTTCTGCTGCTGTCCACTTTGCCTTCCGTCGTCGACTTCCTTGGCGATCTCCTCGACGCGACCCATGGCAATCCAGTCAGCTTCCTAGGTAATAATCTCTCTCTTTCCAACAATTCTCCACCTCGGCGAAGATTTCCAAATCTGAGCCGAACTCCAACGAACCCCAGTCCATCACCTGGCGAAATCGACACACGATCTCGGCGAAATCGACACACGATCTCGGCTTGCGCGCACCGGTCGAAATCGACACACGATCTCGGCGAAATCGACACACGATCTCGGCTTGGAATCTTTAGCTCATCTATTCCTGAAAAACATCGCACATGCCTTCCCTGCACTTCACCTTAGGAGAATTTCCATACCTGCCGATCACTAACCGTGGCTCCCTCTCCTCAACTTCACGACCTCACGAAGACTTCCTTATGAGCCAACACTGACTCTCCACTGACCAGCTCTATCTAGTCTACCTGTCTTCCTGACGGTCCAACCAAGTCTGCGTAGAACACACCAAACATCATCGGCTTCAACTGGATGCACACCACTCCTTATGCAAGCTCAACATCTTCTAACCGGAAGATAAACCTGTTCATCGAGATCACACCATCTCACCACTACGTGAGATCCAACTGGCCACACCACTTCACCTCTACATGAAGTCTCTTCAACTCTACGTGAAGTCTCTCCATCTCTACTTGAAGCTTCAATAAGCCACAACTCTTCACCTCTACGTGAAGATTCAAAATAACATCTCGAGAACCCAAATAGCTTCATAAGAGTTGCATCACCAAATGGCTGCGCCTTTACGGCTGCCTACGTACCTTTGCCCAAAAGGATCAAGCCAACCGTAGTTCATTAAAATGAGCTTCAACAAGCTCAAACAATGGTACCTCTATTTGCAGCAGCGAACCTGTCTGACTGAGTCATATGAACCTCTTCCCGACCATCATGGAGAGCAACGGCCTTCAACTTCAGCTTGTCACGACCACAAGCTTGAGATTCATGCTTCTTTATCCACAAGCGTGGCTTCACCTTAGTTCCAATGGCTGCAAATAACTCGACATCCTCAACAATGTCGTCAATCTGTTCAGCATCACCCTTTGTATCTTGAACTCCTCCCGGTGTCACCTCCGATGAAGTCTCCTCTGATGCCGAACCAACTGGAGATGATGGAGTAGCATCAACCTCCACCCGCTGCAATCCTTCCTTGGTCTCCGTCCTCTCCACATGCTGAGAGACAGTGGACTTCAACACTGAAGTCTCTCTAAATGTGACATGCCTGCTCATCACGATCTTCTTGTCTTCGGGGTCCCACAACCTGTAGCTGTTCCTTTTAACACCCAAGTAGACAAACCTCTTTGCCCGCGGATTCACCTTGCCACTCTTGGCACTGAAGTAGGCCGGACTTTCAAACTCCCGCAGCACACCATGACCTTGAGCAGCTTCTTCAGACCAAATATTCAGTGGAGCTCTACCTCCAATTGCAGTCGATCTGTTCATGAGATGGCTAGCATACTCAGTCGCCTCAGCCCAAAACGACCTGTCTAATCCTGCATTAGACAACAGCCTCCGAACCTCCTCCAGCAAGGAACGGACTAAATCTTTAGCCAACCCATCTTTACCTGTTGTGAAGTGAGTTGCAATCCCTGTGTTCTGGCCAAATTGTAGGAACTGGTACATATCCTTTCCAACATTACCAATATGAAGCTCCTTTATCTTCCTACCTATCTGCCTCTCCATTCTTCCTCTCCACTTCATCAACACATCTAGGGCTTCTCCCATTTGTCTCATCGGATATATCCAAACCTGCCTAGATGAACCATCAATAAACGAGACAAAGTACCTGTGACCTCTAAGCGATGCCGTCTTAGCAGGTCCTCATACACTCATGTGAACACAATCAAGAAGACCTTCATTGTGGTGAGTACTGGTGCTGAATCTCACCGTCTTCTTGTCCAGAACGCTGTGTCCACCTTCCAAATTGCAGGTAGCAGCACCTTCCATGGATTCCTTCTTTGCAGGAGCTTGCAAAGACCTTCCGTCATCGTGTCCGACCTTTCCCTGCCAGTCCTCCGGGCCACCTTTATCTGAAGAACTCGAAGTCTCCACCTGATCTGTCATCATACTACCCTTCAAGCAGTAAAGATTTCCTCGACGGACGCCCTTCATTACCACCATCGAGCCCTTGATCATCCTGAGATCGCCATCTCGAACAGATATCACCATGCTTGATGCTTCCAAAGTGCCAACTGAGATAAGATTCCTTTTTAGATGAGGTACATACCTCACCTCCTTCAACTCTCGAACTATCCCATCATCCATCTTGATGCGAACTGTACCCATCCCTTCTATATTACACGGATGGTCATCCCCCATGACCGTGTAACATCCATCCAGCTTCTCAAAGCTAGAAAACCAGGCCCTGTTCGGGCACACATGATAGGTGGCTCCGCTATCCAAGATCCACTCAGCACTATCTGAGTTACTAATAGTAGGTGTAGTAACCGAGAGAGAAAACACTGAAGAGTCATCATCCGATCCATCCGCCTGTGTGAGATTCGCCTCGGTTTTTGACTCCACCTTCTTATCTTTGGCCTTAGGGCATTCTGCTTTCCAGTGTCCTAATTCCTTGCACAAGGCACACTGATTTCTCTTCAGATTTCTGAAACCCGGCCTGGATTTCGATCTTCCTCTAATCTCCTTTCCCTTCCTTGATGAACCTCTGCCTCTTACTTTCAATGCCTCCGCCGATGACCCTGACTGAGAAGGATGCCTCTCCTTCTTCCTTGTCTCATAACTCATCAGTGCAGACGACACCTCATCATAATCCAAGCTCTGCCTTCCATTAATGAAGGTCAGTGTGAATGTCTCGTACTCCTCTGTAGGAAGTGAATTTAGAAAGATGACCGCCTTATCTTCCTCATCTACCGTGACATCCACATTTAGCAGATCTGTAAGAAGCTTCGTATACCGGTTGATGTGCTCATTTGCTGTGCTCCCCTTCTTCATCCGAAACTGATACAGCTTACTCTTAAGCTGCAACCTGGACTCTACACTCTTCGTCAGGTACTTCTTTTAAGGGTTTCCCATAGTTTCTTCACTGACGTCTCATGTTGCACAAGGTATTTTATGTCTTATGACAAGCATGAACGTATCAAGCCACGTGCCGATCTGTTCATCTTCGCCCAGCCTTCATCAGTGATAGTGTTCTTCTTCTTCGCCAATAGGAGAGTGTCTTCGAGGTTTGATGCATTCAGTGCATCCATAACCTCGCATCTCCACATACCAAAATTGTTAGTCTCATTAAACTTAACAACTTCAATCCTTGGGTGATTGTTCATTGCCTTAACAGATGTAGTTTCTTCTGCCATTGAGATTTCCCTGATCCTCTATCTACGCGGAAGATCAACTACCTTGAAATAGATCTATACACAGATAAAAATATGATTTTTTTACCTGTCCCTCGAAACCCTAGATCGAGTTTCTCACCAGATCTACTCCACCACGGATTCAACGAGCCCTCCTTGAGTCCTTCTGAGATCGACACACGATCTCCTCGAACACCCAATACCTCAGATCTGAGATCGACACACGATCTCCACCGGATCCGATCTCGAGCCCTTCGAATCCTCAGAAATCCCAAGTGCAACCCGGAAGCTCTGATACCACTTGTTGTGCGAGCGCTATCCAATCACAACAACCAAACAATAGAGAATCCCAAGATCTCCAGCACAAAGAACAACCCAACAATCACACGAAGAACGCACAAATCACAAAGACAAGATTTAACGAGGTTCGGCCTCAATGCCTACGTCCTCGGGGCAATCAATGGAGAGATTTCTATTTAGGAAGATGATTACAATAGCTCTTCTTCTTTTTGAATGCAAGAGAACTCACAGCTAATACAATTTCGCAGGCTTCTCCAAGATTCTAAACCCTAGAAATAATATTAGGCTTAAATACCCAAATCAGCGAATCAGCAGATTTCACCCAAAACCCGACTGTCGGTTGACCAGGCCGGTCGACCGACCTCCATCTCGGTCGACCCGCCCGGTCGACCGAATTTAACCGAGAGTTCGGGTCTTACAGTCAGGGAACTGCGGTCGACCGGCCGGGTCGACCGCCTAAGGTCCTGTGCATGCTGTGCATGTCGGTCGACCGGATCCTGCCTGATTCCGCTGCTGCTGCTATTTTCTGCTGTCCACTTTGCCTTCCGTCGTCGACTTCCTTGGCGATCTCCTCGACGCGACCCATGGCAATCCAGTCAGCTTCCTAGGTAATAATCTCTCTCTTTCCAACACCAAATGCATGATATTCCTTGGGATATGCTCAATGAAGAAGTGACTACCGATATTGCAAAGGATCTCGGGACGATAAGCCCAATCAACCACAATGATGTGGAGAAAATGGACACGCTTTGCTCGTGTCAAGGTTTGCATCGACATTACCAAGCCTCTGAAGACAAGTCGAGCTCTCCCACTACCTGCTGACGTTAACCACCAAGTCTGTGTTCTCTACATGAAAAGTTGTCGCGATTCTGCATATGCTGCGACACTGTTGGGCAAGAGGAATTAGGCTGTCATTGGATCTCCAAAGCAGTGTTCGCGTTGAACAATGTTGAGATGATGGAAGACGAGCGGCACCAACTTGAGAAACTCCTTGAATTTCAGCTGGAAGAAAGCAACTACAGAGTCCCTCCACCTAAACCAAATCCTCACCCCCATAAGCCCAAGCAATCTCTTGCAGCTTCACAGCCGATGCCTTACCACCTAATACACCAAATTTTCCTCCATCCCCACCACCAAAAACCCTAACCCTAACCCTAATCATACTCCACTGTTATCGTGTCAAGACCCATCCCAACATCTAAACCCGAACCCACCACAAAAAAAGCTCACTGTCTCCTCTCACTCCTCTCCCTGATCCGAGCCCAAACCCAAGTCACCCCACTGTTGATCAGCTTGAAACCACATCTAAACCACCACCTCACTCAATTACCCTAGCAACCCAACCCTCGTTCTAGCCCCACCAGTGAAGAGCTCATCAAAGTCGTTGTCAAGAAATCAATCTCCAAACAAATCTCGGTGCTTATTAACTTGATTCGATTCAGAATTTGAAGGAGGGCAACTTTACAAAGCAGGAAGCTCGGTGAAAAGTTGAGACCTCACCGATAGCAACACACCCACGATGGAGGTGCTTCCTCAAAATTAAGGGCAGAGTCGAGGGAAAATTGCACCACAATATCCCAACTTTGTGGTCCTTCCGAAATAATACCACATACAATTCTTTTTCACGAATATGCCTCCTAATTTATTTTTTTTACTTTAATACCCACTAGACTTTAATGTTTTACGTGCAAAGAGGATTATACCCTTGGGGATATTTACATCTCATGATGTGACTGAGGGGTGAAAAAAAGCTTGTAAAAATTAAAAAAAAAAAGTAAAATTTTGAGAAAGTGATTTGAGGAAGGTGAATTTGAGAAAATTTTCTTAAATTAGATCAAATAAAGTGGTTTCCGGCTTGAATCGGGGTCGTGGAACATATCGACAGTGCAATTCAGTGATCATGTAGCGTTGTTGCTAAAGGAGAAAGAGGTGAATGAAAGAGCAGGCGAGATAGATCCATCTAATTTACAAGTTAAGTCAAAATATCTAATATAGTGTTGCAAAGATTCTGCTTCATTTGTTTAAAATTGAGTGTTATGCCTTAAAAATCCAATTTTCCCCTCCATTTCCCACCTGATTTTTTGTCACAGAATTCCATGATGATATTGTTAATGAAACTTGTGAGAGTGAGAGAGGGATTGAAAAGTGACAGAGAGACAAGATTGGAAAAGCCCTAAATTTTTAAGATTTGAAGGAAAAAAATTGAAATTAGAAAGGAAGGAGTTTGATCTAGTGAGAGGAGCTAAATAAGACTAGTTGAGGGTAGTTTGGTCTGTTAATTATCACGTGAGATGCACGTGATGTATGGATTTAACATCTCGGTAATGAATGATATGAAGTTTAAAGGATGTTAAAGTTGGAAAAAACACCATGCTTAAAAAAAAAAATGTACGAGCTATTATTTTGAAAGGGCCCCAAAGTTGGAGGTATTTGGTGCAATTTACCCCAGAGTTGATCCCCAAACTTGTAGCTCTGCCACTAAGTCTGGGCCTGGTGTAGTGATCTATGGGCCCAAGTGGACTTCCCCTTGGAAGACAAGCGCAAAAATAAAACTCATAATTGAAGAGTTAAATACCTAGAATAGGAGATGCAGTTCCTCGGACAAAAAAATCCAAAATTACAAATTCGAAAATGGATCTAGATGTCTTCTCTATTACAGATATTGAGGCAGGTTTTGCGGGGCAGACCCGTTAGGATAAATGAGACGCATAGCCTAAAATTATCCGACCCGGTAATTCGAAGCTTGAAATCTCTCCTCTATTCCACCTCACCGATCATCACATTCATCCCAGAAACACGTTTCAATTCGGAGTAGTCCACCAACATCATCAGAGCACTACAATCCCAAATTATCATATCGTGCCATCAACTGGTCTCGCGGGTGGCTTCTTTTGGATAATATTCACAGTCTCTGCATCACCATATCCTCACCCAATGTATCGTGTCAGAAATTCAGATTGCTACCGGCTTACCAATTTGGACGCTTGTCTGTGTCTAAGGAGAGCTCGCCCAACACAAGAGACCAGAGTCCTGAGAACGCTTCACTAGTATCATTTCTAACCTTTCTCTACCTATTTTATGTTTCCGCATATTAAAGCTATTTCTTCACAATTTTTGATAAATTTGGTGTTGAACCTATGGCTTAGAGAAAAAGATTATTTTAATAAATTCTTAAGTATTTGTTGTCTACTTGACCTGGGCTTTGTGGGTGACGAAGCCTGATTATAAGGACTTCCTGGCGAAGGTGTGGGATGATAGTGAGAGGTTGGGATTCATGAACAAAGCTAAAAACTGTAAGGAAGCAGTGAAGACATGGTACCAGGATCATTTAGGAAAGACTGCATGCCAGCTTACAGAGACGAGGGAGGAGCTTTCAGCCATTCAGCAAGGTCCCTCAAGCCCAGATCTACTACAGAAGGAGAGGGTGGTGGCCATAAAACTTGAAGAACTCCTAGAGGCAAAAGGGCATTTTGGCATCAGAGAGTCAAACCTCAATTTCTTCATGAGGGTGATCGTAACACAAGGTTCCTCCATGTTGCATCTGCCAAACGTAACAGGAGGAACATGATACTAGCTATCCGGAACCCAAAAGGTAAATGGAGCTCAGCTCCTGAGCAGATCAGAAGGATATTTGTCAGTTACTACAAGAAGCTTTTAAAACATCTCATCCCGAACAGATATCAGTGGAGTTTCAAATGACAAGACTATGATGTATCCCTTCAGCCGAGGAGATTGAGGTAGTTATCAAGGATATGCGGACCACTAAGGCTTCTCGACGGATGGACTCCCCCAACTATTCTTCCATTATCAAAGATGAGTTTGTTGACTTGATTCAAGACTTGTTCATATCAGGCACCTTCGAGGTCGAAGTCAATGATACAAATCTAGTTCTTATCTCTAAGAGGGAGGAGTGTCAAACTCCTGCCGATTACAGGTCTATCGTCTCTGCAATGTAACTTATAAAGTGGTGGCTAAGTAACTAGCTAATAGGCTTCGCTTACACCTTGACATGATTATACCCTCTCATCTGTTATGACGAAATTGATATTCTACGATACCAATTGTTACTCTCAGAATCGACGTTTGTGGAACTTGACAATATGATCAATACAAGCAAAAGCAAACTAGCAATATCTAGACAAAAGAGTAAAAAAGAAAGCACACAGGGATTTAACGTGATTCGGCCCAAACTTGGTCTATGTTCACGGGGAAAGAACTTGAAAGAGCTTTATTAATAACTTGGTATAAAGAGATCTAACATTTCTCTTGATGTAACAAGAGTATTCACTTTTTCTTTGAATATATGTCTTAGATTACAAGAGTATTATCTTATCTCTATGAACTTTCACGTTGCTCCTCTTTTTGTTTGGCTTCCTTCTGATATCCTTGTTGTTCTCCACCTTTTTCTCCTCCTTGAGATCAGCTTGGTTAAGGTAATTACAATGCTTGGTTATAACATTTATTTATAGAATTTTATAATACAACTCTTATTTGGACTATTAGATGATCTTGACCTTTGGATGGCTGAAGAATCTTGATCAATCCTTTTAGGAATTGATCTCCTTAATTTAGAAGGATTCTAAACTCTTTAATCTTTAGAAACAAACCTTCATTGAATAGGAATTTAATTCAATTCATATCCTACTAGAATAAGAAAACTCACAATCGCCTGAAAAGAAAACTGCTTCATCTTGATTTGCTTCTTTTACTTTAAGTCATCATTTTCTCCAACTCAATTGGATTTTTTCGGACTATCATCTCCTCTTGAAATCAAGACAAAATCCTAATAATCTCCACCTTGACTTGCTTTTCAAGCCTTTTGTAAAACAATTTGAGATTTCAGATTAATACCTTAATTCTTTCTTTAGTTGTAACCATGTTGTAACATCTTTAATTCTTGCCCCTTTCCCTAGGGCCTTTGGCTGATTTACCGCCATGACTTGGGTTATCTCGGGTCTTACCCGAATTCACCCTTTCTCCTTCCCGCAACACTTTAACCCGGTTCACATCCCGTTGCAGTTTTTCTTGAAGCTCCACCTCACGATGAACTTCCTTCCAAACTTATTCTTGAAAGTCCACCTCGAACTGAGTTTTCTTCTTTCAGCTTGTATAATTCTCCACA
The DNA here is from genome assembly GCA_038442645.1 of Agave tequilana. NCBI lineage: Eukaryota > Viridiplantae > Streptophyta > Magnoliopsida > Asparagales > Asparagaceae > Agave > Agave tequilana. The sequence continues at coordinate 128,234 of JAVJIF010010428.1, read as the reverse complement.
CTTCTCTCTTTTCAGGATTACTCTGTCTCCTTGGCTAACTGTGACGACGTCTTGTTGCACTTGGATCTGGCATCCTTCTTCATCGAGCATCCTCAGGTAGTTAGCAAGTAAGTGAACATCCAAGCGGAGCTCAGCAGAACTGGAGGCATGGACAGCGAACAGAGTTTAATCACTAAAGCGCTTGGCGGAGCTACCACAATGACTCGACTTAAAATGCGAGTCTAAAATCCGGCAGAGTTCCGCCTAAGCGAGTCTAGTAATAAAGCGCGGAGCGCTGAGCATGCCTACCAGGCGGAGCATAAGAGACCTGACAGTCGCACTCCTCTTTCGAGAAAGTGAGCGAGAGCCTAAAGGTTAGAGTACGCCTGGGGTCTAAGCGCACTCTCAGTAGCTTCCACGAAACTCATAAGGGTACAAGGCATAGACCTATTGGATAGCTAATTCGTGAGTGGGCAGAAATTCAGAGTCGGTATAAAGGTATTTGTACTGTTAGTACCACGCATATGATGTTATCTACACTATTACAAGCATTACAGTACATCAGTCTGGTACAAGGCAAGACATGTCCACAGAATACAACACATCCATACCTGTAAAATAATACCAGACTGATACTAAATACAATACAATACCAAATCCAGTACAATCCCAATAATGCGAGGAAACCACTCGCCTAAAACACAATTTTCAAAACTTCGCACGCCCGAGCTCCCGAGCGAGGAAATACACGAAGTGAGAGGAGAGGAAGGCTTGGTCCCTTGGTGGCCGCCGGCCCTAGGGAGGTGTGCCACCTCCTAGGGAGGTCAGGGAGTGGCCAGCCTAGGGGAAAGAGGAGAGGGAGAGTGGAAGAGGGTGGTGATGGTGTTTGTTAGTGGTAATGGAGGAGTTGGATTTTTAAAGGAGAAATGAAAAAAAAAGTTGAAGAAGATGATGATGATGGTGATGTAGGAGGTTGAAATAGGGGTGATGGAGGTGATGTTGTGATGGTGAGAGTGAAGATGGTGGTGATGGAGAGGAATACAATAGGTGGTGATGATGATAGAGTTGTTTGTAGTGGTGGAAATGACATTGTTGAAGATGGTGAAGTAATTGTAGGAATAGTCGCCAGAATGAGACGTCGCCAGAGTAGAAGGGGCCAGCCCTAGGTGTAAGGTGATGGCCGGCCTAGGTGGAGGTAGTTTGATGGAAGGATTTGTTGCTAGTGGTTGTTTTGGAGAAGGTAAAAGAGATAGTGGAATTTTGGTGGAGTTTTGGAGTTTGTGGTGGAATAAATGGAGAAGGAGGAGGAAGAAGATGATGGTGAAGTATTGTAGGTGTTGGTGTTGGTGTTGTTGTTGTTGTAGTGAAGATAAAGGAGAAGTTAGTAGTGATTACGGTTTTGATGGAGAAATGAAGGTGAAAAAAGAATGGAGTTGTTTTAGAGTTGGAGTTTAAAGGAGAAGGATAAGGATTAGGGTTAGGATTTTTTTGTGAAATGTAAAGGGGAGGAAGATGCTTGGCTGGCTTTGGTGATGGGAGAGGAGTGATGAGTGAATTGGGATATTTTGGAGGAGATATTTTGGTAGAATATAGTAGAATGTAGTGCAAATGTTTAGAAGTTGTTGGAAGGAAAAGGAAGGAGGAAAAAAGGAAAAAGAAAAAGAAATGGGGAAAAAAGAATTAGAAGAAAAATGAGAAATAATTTGAATAATGGAATCCCTGGATTTAGCAGCGAATGCGAAAAATTTTCATAAGAATACTGTAAATGCTTGAAAATCAAGTATCTCAGAAAACTCTCCAAAAATTCTCAAAAAATGAAGAATATTATATTGAGGATCACAGTGTAATCGGATTCAAGAAATTCAATCCTCTTTTCAAATTAAAAATCTTGGAATCAATCATCAATCTCGGTCGACACCGAATCTGGCTGGATTTTGATAAATTCAGAAAAATTTAAAAATGCATTAAGATAGTAAATATTATTCTAAAAAATAATGTAAAAGCGATTTCTAGAAATTTGACTTTTTTGTAATTTAAAATTTCGAGAATCAATCGGCGGTACCGATCAATACCGATTTTAGAGATTTTATAGAAATAATTCTGAAAAATTCTGATAAATCATGATAAATCTCAAATATTGTTAAACAGTGACTGAAATCGAAACATATTAAATCTAACTACTAGAGAAGTCAAATCAAGCAGTATCGCTATACGAGCATAAATAAATAAGAGAAAATAATAAAATACGTTTGAAAAATTGGGTTACACATCTGGGTACATATTCCGGGTATGGGGTGTTACACTCCCTCAAATCTCTCTCTATTTATTGATGGACGAGAAGCCCAACCGCCTCTAATTCAAATTTTCAGTCCCTGAAAGTCAGCCCACAATCCCTAGATTTTTGGTCAACAGTAAAGGCAAAAGATCAACCATCACTGTCAAACACTAAAATTCTACAATCTCAGTCATAATGATGTTAGGATTCGAAGAGATGCAGTTTACAGTCTTTCAACAACCAATGTGACAAATGTCAGCCAGTTGTGCAACCAACAATTAATTTCAGAAGATCCACAGTGATCCGAAGAGATTCGACATACAAGCGGCATGATGAATTTTAAAGCGTTCACAATCCGTCCGAGTTTCTCTACTTCCCCGACTTCTCTTTCTCAAACTCTGACAAGTGGCAAAACGGGGGGCATCTGTAGTGGTAAAAAATTAACCCTTATCAAAATGATGATATATATCCAAGCTACTAAGGGCTTCCCCCGAGAAATTCACAACTCTCAAAGTTTAATCCGGAGCATCCATTCTTGGCCATCTCGGAGCTCTCCTCATCCCGAAGATGTCCCTTATCTGGAACTGCCTTCCATCATTCTGAGACCTCTACCTCTCTGAGATCCTTTCCACTCTGAGGTTTTCCCCGTCCGGAAGGTCACAACTCCAAACTTGAAGCTCCAACAACAGATCGTCCATAATCTCCGCCAATACTTATGCAACGCCTTCTCTACCCACGTTCATAACATGTAAAGCCCCTATCAGTGTGGGCAGTTATGGACAGTGATAGATTTCTCGGCATGCAATCCCACCAACCAACACCAATGATCACAGTCGTTACAATAAATTTAGCACGTGAATATCGTGCAGTTACAACAACCTGTTAATTTTGCCTCCACGTCAGCATCCTTGTTATATGATCATTCTTCTTCTAAGAGAAGGGGATCCCTTCCTTAATCCTCAGAACACACACAGACACCATCACCTGAGTAGCTCTCTATGCTAGTCCATCCACTACACTGGAAGTTTTCCTATTACAGTCTATTATCACACTAGCAGCTCCATGTGCTAGTCCAACCTTCCACCACACCGGTAGTTTCTCTATGCCGGTCCTACCTGCCATTCCATCTACTGATTCTCATACCCGAGAGTCTTAGGCCGGCACCACAGCGCTGCTCCTAATCTAAAATATGTTCTTTCTCATGTGTCTTCTGACAGGTATCACTCGGGGAGCGCTTCAAATTGCTTGTGATGGGTTCGTTTCACGGTAAGCCGATTTTTTATCCACCACACCTACATATTTACTTATAAAGCGCTGGGGTGACTACACACTAGAATTTTTTTTTTAAGAAAAAATAGAGAATTCGTTGCTAATTAGGATAATTGAATATTTTAGAAAACTGATTCAGAATTTACAAATCGCCCTCTATAAAATTTGTAGAGTTGTTATTATAAGTTGAAAATATCATAACTTTCGTGTACGGACTCGCCTTTTTGTGTTTCAGAATGCGATAGAATTGCTTTGTCATTTAATTTGATCATGAAATAAGACAAATCTGATGTTTCAAACTTTGAAAGTTAATCTTCCTGCATCATCAACGAACGAAGAAAAATATGTTCGTGCCCTTATATTTTTCCAAAATTATTTTTTTCCCCGTCACTTGACTAACGTGCCATTTTGCACCTCTACAGTCCATATTTGCTTACCCTTCTTTTAGTAATGTACTTCTATTTAGAAAAAAGTAGCATGAAAAGAAAAAAAAAATTGAACTTTTAAGCTATAAATCTATCCGTGCAAAAAAAAAAAAAAAAAAAAATAGTAAAGAAAGCAAATTCAAATAACCCAAAAAAACCCTCTTTTATTCGCAATGAGAACAATGTTAGCAAGTTCACAAAGACAAGAAAGGGGCAATGCAATATATGAGCAATTTGGTCAATTTTGGGCTATAAATCTCTTCAAGGATCAGTAGAAGATGGTGGTGGATCCGAACGATCGTTACCTCTCGGCGAAGGCGGAGTAAAAGGCGATTCTCTTGTAATGCCAATAACACTAGCTTTCATCACAATTCCATCTCCATCTAAAAATTTGGGGAGGAAAAAAAAATTTAAGGTCCAAATGAATAGATTTAATAAATTTGCAAAAAAAAAAATAATAAGTGATATAATCTAACCTTGGGCGTTGACCAAGCAGTTGTGTTCAATTTCCCTTGATTCAGTAGGAGAAATCATGAGAGTTGCAAGCAAGAAGGCAACCAAGGGCATGGTGATGGTGTGTAGAGAGAGGTGATGCTTCATTTTGGTAGCCATTGGTGAATTGGGGAAAATGTTTGTTGTTTTTTTGGTGAGAAAATGGCCTTTTAGTATTTAAACCCAAATCATCCTTGTCTTATTTTTGGAAAGAGGATATGAGCCAGATTTTGGGGGGAAAAAAGATTTATTTTTCATCTTTGATATATTGAATAATTCTTTTCATTTTTATATTCCTAAAACACCCTTCTAGTACATCAAATTTTATCCACTAGTAAAAAAAAAAAAATGATATACTAGCAAAAACAAAAATAGTAAAAGATACCAAATTTTAGGGTAATTGAAATTCAACAAACTTCTTGGGCTAAAAATGGTTATTGCTATGGTGAGAGAAGGCAAAATGGTTATTAAGGTAATCTCAATTTCAAGGGAAAAAAAAAATTCAACCTCCTGAAGAATTTCCAGAAATAAAAATATTGCACTCTCATGTACAGCTATATTCAATTATTCATGCATCCATAAAGGCCATTTATGTTACACAATTAGTTCATGCAACATTTTAGTGGAAAAAATGCAAAGAAAAATAATCTCAAAATAAAACTTATGTCACACAATTAGTTAATCTCTCAATTTCAGAAGAAGGAAAAAAGAAAAATCACAAAAAATTGAACAATGAAACATGCATAACACGAGACCTTGTCACGTAGAGAAGTATAGATCTCCATTCAAATTCAGGTCAAATATCCAAAGTGACAATACATCCAAATTCACTATAAGTCCATTCACAATCAACTCCCAAGCCTTACAAATGTTTGAGATTTCATCAACAGAAGCTCAAACAAGCTGAGAGTCATTGCTGAGCATCACCCATGGGATCCAGATATGCCCCCCGGGGGGGTCCGGTTAGCCTCAGGCGAGGGGGGCGTCACAGATGGCTCCCTGGCAGCTAGGACCACGTCTCCTTGCGCGGTACCTCCACCTACATCCAACAAAAATACCGATAAATTTAAGTCGAACAATTCTAAGCTTCTTTTTTCTTTCCTCATGAATTTAAAAGATGTTTCTTGCTTCAAAGCACCCCAAAGTAAACATCGGAAACAAGCTTCATACCACAGATAGCTAATAAGTATCAAACATGCATGCTACCAATATGTTGAGAGAGAGAGAGAGAGAGAGAGAGAGAGAGAGAGTTTCAGTAATTGGAGGCGTACCACCTCCTTTTAGGAGTTTGAAGGTGGTGGGGATCGCCCTTGAGTCGGCCGGAGAAAGGAAGAGAGCAGAGAAGAGGAGAGCAGCTGTGAACAGCTTGGAGAAGGAGATGGAGCTTGAAGTGGGATGGTCCATTTGTGCACCTTGTGTTGGTGTTGTTAGGTCTGGATCATGTCTAGCTTTAATAAGATCATTAGGGAGATATTGGACATATTATGTCACATTCAGTGGCAATTAATTATTAGCAATTATCTTACTGACAGTCAATCCTCATAGGGCCTATCGATAAGCCGTTGAGTTTGTTCTCCAATGGACACCGATTTGAATCCCGTGAGAGACGACATTTCCCCGACAATCAGAGACGCAATTAAAGTTTTTTAAAACTTATTATTACTGTTGGTCAGCCGAGAGTAGATCATCAATAAGAGTCTTTGGTAGGCCAACTGTGTGACCTTTCATGTAATTGACATGTGAAAGCTACTAGAAGAAAATGATGTTGAATTCTTCTCTTCATTTTGGCTGTGTTAATTTCTCCGATGAATCCAATGAATTTTCACAAGTTTAGGTCGGCACACTGAAAATTAAAAAAAAAAAAAAAAAGGGACTTCCTCAGAGACTCCCTCTTCAAAAGTAATAAAATGAAAGAAAATAAAGTTGCAATCTAGTTGTTTATTTCAATGTAATTTTAGAAAATATTATTAAAAGAACCTTCTGCACAAATATGAAATCTTGCACTGGATCCAAAGTGTGGAATTTTAAACAAAGAACACTACCTTGGGTTCCCCATACTGTTCTCATTTGAGATCTCATATGAGGATAATTCATTTGAGTTTATAACGTGGTAAAAAAGTTGAGTTGAAAAATAAGAGGTCCTAAATTCACGTTACTGTTTAAAAAGTAGTAACAATAAATAAATAATCAACATTAATCTCGTAGACTCCCTCCTCTACATACATTTTCTTTTTGGTCCCCAAATGAACACAATATTTCTATCTGAATCGCAGTTATTTGAACATCCACAGTACATAATTACAGGATCAGGTACAAGTTGACAAGTAGCAAAATCTAAACCCAACTGCAAGAGAAATCAGTGTTAAGTAACAAGAACTGCAAGTGCAAACAAGATAGCTTCTGAATGTAAACTCCAGCTCAATTTAGATTTGTTGTAGTTCCCAAAACCTTAGTTCCCAAAGTACCCGAAAGTATAACACACATTATGAGCACATAGGAAGCATACAAAAACAAAAGAAACCTAGAACTTACAATAAACTTAATTAAACAATATGCGGTCAGCCATGGGAATCGCAAGTTAATGTTCCCTAATCTCAAGTATTTCAACATGGAGATGGAGTATGGCTTTGAGCTTGGGGGGGAAAAATACTTGTGTTTCCACATTCAAATATTTTTCAAAAGAAAAGAAAAGGATACTGCAACTTGCGGGCACTATGGTTTTAGACTTCGGCTTTTTGTGTTTGAACATTCAAATATTTTTCAAACTGAGATGGAGGGACAAGTTATGTTTTCAGAATTTGAAGTCAAGTTTGTGTTGAAGATTTGGGTCGAACAAATAGCCCCACATCGGCTAGACATGGGGATGGTCTTGAGTATATAAAGATTTGAGCAACTCCATCTAGAAAGCTAGTGTTTTGGGATGGTGCCCCAAGTCCTTCAGTTTGGAACTAGAAAAAGGTTTGGATCAGCCAAAAGAAAGAGTAACAAAGTCTATATTTCAAAAATATGAAGCTATTTATGTAACCAGGCTCAAGGGGCTATGCTTCAGATTTTTCTGAAATTTCTGTGAATTTTTTATTCATTTTGCTTTATTGGAACAGGTGCATTGTATCCATCTGTGTTAACAGGGAGGAAAGAATATATTAGCGTGAGAATTAACCTTTGTTTATTACCAATTTACGACAGAGTTGCTGACTTTCAGGAATGCCAAGAGGCTGGTGTGAAGGTTACTGAGTTATCTGTGAAGGTTTTCTCTCCAAGAAACAAGCTGTTTTCCCATTAGGAAAATATAAGAATATGCAAATATAAAAATAAATTTAAAAAATTGGCTGAATTAACATCATGGAATACCTTTCTGACTATTAGAGTAGGTAGATGACTTTAAAAAGTTTAAGGTTTCATGGCCAGCTTGGCCAGAAAATAAACTAAACAACAAATTGTTAGGCATGCCAGTTTCTGCAGAAACACAATAGAATGGTTGGAATGTTCAAGAAAGCAGAAATTATCATAAGCAGCAATGTGTATTAATTAACTCTGTGCTAAACCCTAATATCAATTAAAATTATGTAGATTTGTCGTTTATCTGTTAATAATGACATACCTGAAAATTCTATGTCGAGAAGCTTGGACAATTTGATGATCAATGGATCACAGGCTTGAGAGGATGTGCCCTCAGTCTAGATAGGTCCAGATTTGAATCCAGCTCCTCATCAAACTCTCCAACAACACTACTGCAAATGGAGAGAGATGACCATTATGATTAACCTCGCAATGAGAAGAACCAACAGTAAGCAAGGTGGAAACTTGAATTCCAGTAAAAGAAACATACATGTTATCACCCCTTATGATATGCAACCCAAGAACAAGCTGCTGAACACCTTCCTGCAAACAGAGCACAGAATAGCCATCAGAAGAATTGACTTTGCTACGTTTGCGCTTTGCAGAAGTTTCAGAGACAAGAAACAAAGTTTAATTGAATATTGCTATCCAAACTAAATATTAGATATAAAGTTGCAACATTTAATACAGACTGAAGCTCATCCTATTTAGTTTAATGTGATCAGAGGATGTTGAATATTTCTAATATTGATTTCCTGAAATCCAAGATTGATGTGAAATGGTGTATGCGAGTAAATCAGAAATCAGTGATAGAACTAAACTTCATTGTGTTTCACCAACAAAACGATCTTGGGTAAGAAAAAAAGTAAAACTATATGCAAACAAATAGATTTTAACAAAATTAGCAAATCGTACCATTCCAAATCCAAAATAAAATGACGCAATTACTCAGTTACGTTGACAAAGCTTGGACGATCAATGTGTATGACCAGCAATCACAAGATTAATAGAATCTTACAGTCTCACAGTATTTATGACAGCAAATATAATCAACAAAATAATAAAGATGATTATCGAACCCACAAATAAATAGAACGTGTAAAGAAAAAGTTACCTACTGATAATCACAGAGACTTCATTGACATGTAAAGGATGCCGATGCGTAGAGCTCATCGTCACGATCATAACGGTTCGAAAAAATGCTTGAATCGAAACCCAACTCGGCGCCAACGGCCTTGATCTGTGCTGCGGGACGCAACATTGTAGCAATTGGACGCGAGTGGATTACTGTAGCACGCGGGTAGGATGACTTAAACCTGACTTCTCTAGCGGGTGAATGTGGATCGGGTCGGGTTAAATTTGAAACCCGATTTCACTTTTCTTCTTCTTCCTTCTTACAGGCAATCAGTTGGGTCCTTTGATGAAGGTAAGGCGCAGGCGAGTCCTCGGGAAAGGACGGCAGCTGTCGGGGGGCTTTAGTAGTGCTGCGGTGAAGTCGGGAGAGAACAAGAGTGGTGGCAATGGCGGTGTAAGGTCGATGGTGGTGCATATGCGGGTTGTCGATGTGCTTGAAAGGCCGAAGCGGTGGCCTAGGCTGAGGTTTGTTCGTTGACGTCGAGGAGTTTGGCTGTGCGTGGAGAAAAGGTAAAGGTTGTTAGGTCTTTGGTGGAGAGAGGAGAGAGAGGAAATAAAGAGAGAATGGCGGCTGAGAACAGAGGGGAAGAGAGAGAAAGAGCAGGTCTGCGAGGAGAGAAAAGGAGGCTAGGTTTAGGGTTTATTTTTGAGGATAATAAAAATAAATTCAAAACAATGAGGAAACAAGTTTATCACAATATGACAACTTTTATCAAAATTCTTCATTATCCAATCAACTAATACAAGGCTTTGTTTATAAAGTTCAACAAAACCCAACATTCGGATGCAACCGATGTGGTACTAAAATAAAAGAAAAAACTACAAAAGCCAAAAAAAGAAAGAAAATTACAACTTTATAACTTATTGAACTGTTGACGTCAAGCTTCAGCTCCTGATGTCCGCATCACTCTCCCCAGGTGAAAGAAAACTCGACCTCGTCGAGTCGGATGGAATAGTGCTCCCATGTACTGGATCAATCCGCTGCAAATCACCTCGATCTAACTATGAATAAACAGTATGTGCTTTCCTTTACAGCGATTCAAGTACTTGTGAGTTTCACTAGCTTTGGTGGTGATAGTCTCATCCTCTAAAAATTTATCAACCTTCTCTACTCTAATGGGATGAGTATCTAGGAGTGAGGCAAGTAGGGGTCTATCAGAGAATGGCTTAAGAGAAGGCTTAACAACCAATGAACTACAATCAAAACCCTTGTAATCCATTAGATCATTAATATTAAAAGTACAACTAATGTCATAATCTCTAAAAAGATCTATAATATAAGTATTGCAATTCAGTATACTCAAGATCTTGAAAGCTCCAGCACTGCGGACATGTAACATTTTAACAGTTCCCGAAGGAAACCGTTTCGGATAAATCCGAACCATCACATAGCCACCTACATTAAAGTTTTAAATATTTTTCTACTTTCAGTTTGTAAAGTAGGCTTCATGTTACTCAATTTATTTCTATCATTGATCTCTTTATGTAGTCTGTGCACGTGTTTGTGTGATGCAAATGCACATGCATACTCGAATATGTTATAACGGGATGGTGTCAGTAGTAAGGGAGAAAGCAGATTGCAAACATGATATGCATGACTAGTGAAAGTTAGGGAGGCAGTAGTAGCAATTAGAGATGGGGAAGGTGAAATCGACAGCAAAGCCAAAGTGAATGTCTGCTTGGGCTGTCTAACCTTAGATCTCAAGGGTAGTAACTTAATCTGCTTACCCTTATGCTCATATTTACACATGTTGGATCGACCGTAAATAGTTACATTTTCGTTGAATAACAATGCTCTACCTCATATGACTTGACCCACACTCATGATGATCACATCACAGCAAATATTGTCTTTGTAATGATTGAAATTGACTGGGACAAGACATCGTTGTGTGACCTCAAGTGCGTAGAGTCAATCCATGACATTTTGAATGAGTTGGGGTAGAGAACAATCTCTAATCCAAGATGTTCACACAACCTGGATGATATTGTATTGATATAGCTTCTACTGTCCACAATTACCTTACAATTATTATCTCTAATTTTAGTGAACGTGTGGAAGGTAGCACTTTTTCTAATCATTTTTTCAGCTGGTTGTGAGGGGACACATTTAATAACAGACAAGTGAGTTGATGGTGTTTGATTAATACAATTGAGACCAACATCATCACTTGTGGGCTCTTCATCAGTTCAGAATTTCTCCCTTAAAGATGTACAAATTAGAGTCTTACTCAGTAGCTTCGGTGGGTGTTCCATCTAAAATGGTTATTCTGACAAAACTAAGACAACTGGCAGCTAAGTGTCTGTAACCTTGACATTTATAGCAATTGGTTGTGGAACTAATTTTGGAAGACTCGGGGCCCTTGTTTTTGTTGTTGCTTTCAAGATTCTTACCCTTGATGTCATTCTTATGTGAAAGAGTTTGAGTACTAGACCTATTGAATTGGGGTGATGGGAAGGTCTAGACATAGAGACTCTATAATCGTGACTCTTGAAAGTTTGATTGATCTTAATGGAATCTAAATTTTAAACTAACGCATACGCTGCCTCTGACTCGTTGACTACTCTAGCTAATACTTCAGTTTGTAGGTCATCTCTAAGGCTGGCTCTGAATCTAGAAAGAATTTGAGCTTTCCCTTCTTTATGGAGGGTACTGCATCTGATGAGGAATTCATCGAATTTCTCGACATACTCCTTAGCAGATTTGTTGTCTTGAGTGTTTGGTGTCAATTATCTATAAGATGAGCACTAAACAATGGTGGCAAATACTTTGTTTCTAACTCTTATTTCATCTTATCCCATGTGGTGATCGACCTCGGGCTGCACGCCTATTTTCTAGGTTGATCCGATACTGACTAGCTTGGTCAGACAATTTCATTGCGGCGTACTTAACTTTTCTAGACTCAGTGAGTTCGTATTATGTGAAGTACATATATAGTTAGAATGTCCAATCTATGAAAAGTTGTAAGTCGTGACATCCATCAAAGTTGGGAATATCGATCTTGATGCTTTTCAGATATTGAGTATCAAGATTGAATGTGTTATCGGTGTTGTTACGTCGGTTGTTTTTCGGTGGGATTCAATCACTTGTAGGTGACTCAAGTGGCTCACGCATGGTTTCTACTTTGGTCAGCTTTTCGTTGAATATTTAAGTGTTTCTAGCTTAGCATTTATCTAAAGAAACATTATTTCAATGTTCTGGGGATCCACTGGGGTGGTGTGAGATTTGCTAGACTCTCCTAACACATATGAATGACCACTACGGGTGGTCATGCACCACACAAAACCTGAGGATGAAAAGATGCAAATCTAAATTAAATGATTTTTTAAAGGCAAGAAAGCAGTAAGATTTCTTAAAATATGCCTATGCGACGCAGATCCTACCCTAATCGAGTTATGATACTAAAATGATGTGAAATGATGTATGCGTATGAATCAGAAATCAATGACATAACTAAACTTCGTTGCATTTCACAAACAAAACAATCATGGTAGAAAAATAAGTAAAACTAATATGCAAACAAAAAGATTTTAATAAAATATGCAGTTGCGATCGTACTGTTCCAAATCCAAAATAAAATGACGCAATTACTTAGTTACGTTGACAAAGCTTGTACGATCAATATGTATGACCAGCAATCACAAGACTAACAGAATCTTACGGTCTCACAGTATTTGTGACAGAGATATAATCAACAAAATAATAGAGATGATTATCAAACCCACAAATAAATAGAACGTATAAAGAAAAAGTTACCTATTAATAATCACAGAGACTTCAGTGACCTGTAGAGGATGCCGATGCGTAGAGCTCATTGTCACGATCGTAACAGTTCAAAAAATGCTTGAATCAGACACCGGGTGTGCAAGTTATGACCCAAAATCCCAACTTGACGCAAAAAGGCTTGATCTATGCCGCGGGACCCAATACTATAGGAATTGGATGCGGGTGGATTACTTAGCACGCGGGTAAGAGCGGGTAGGATGATTTAAACCCGACTTCTCTAGCGGGTGGATGTGGATCGGGTTGGGTTAAATTTGAAACCCTATTTCACTTTTCTTCTTCTTCCTTCTTACAGACAATCAGTTGGGTCCTTTGATGAAGGTAAGGTGCAGGCGAGTCCTCAGAAGAGGACGACGGCTATCGATGGGCTTCAGCAGTGCTGCTGTGAAGTCGGGAGAGAACAAGAGTGGTGGCAATGGCGGTGTGAGATCGATGGTGGTGCATATACAGGTTGTCGATGTGCTTGAACCTAGGCTGAGGTTTGTTCCTTGACAACGACAGGAGAGGGATGAAGTGAAGAAACTTAGCTCTTTGGTTGTGCGTGGAGAAAAGGTAAGAGAGGTTGTTGGGTCTATAGTGGAGAGTGGAGAGGAGGGAAGAAAGAGAGTGGCGACTGAGAACAGGGGAAGAGAAAGAAAGATCAAGTCTGCGAGGAGAGAAAAGGAAGATGGGTTTAGGGTTTGTTTTGAGGATAAATAGGACTAAATCCTAAATAATGAGATAACAAATTTATCACAATATAACAACTTTTATCAAAATTCTTCATTATCTAATCAACTAACACAAGAATCGATTTATAGCTTCAACAACAACTAACATTTGGATGCAACCGATGTAATACTAAAATAAAAAGGGAAAACTACAAGAGCCAAAAATAAATAAAAAATTACAACTTATTGAACTGCTCACGTCAAGCTTCAACTTCTAATGTGTCCGCATCAAAGACCTAGTCTCAGCATTCCAGCACATATGCACCTGAATAGCATCTAAGTGTCAAAAGAACCCCACAAACAAAAGATTGTCTAATACTACATTATGATCAGAAGATAAGTGTGATACAACCTGAGGCCAGGTATGACCCCCCCCCCCCCCCCCCCGCTATCCTATTTTGGCCGTCCATTTTGCGCCTACTTGATAGATGGACAAAAGTATTCAACATACATGATTTTTTATTTTTAGTTACTTGAAATAATGTAAATCAACTTCAACAGAATGAATCTCGCATTCGGATGTCGTAGAGTTGTATTTGAGTGAGAAGGATTCGGCCTCGAATCCTTCCTGAATGACACAAGTCAATGACTGCTCGGGGCTTAGCTTATATCAGGCCTTCGCCCTGATGGCTACTCGAGTGAGTCAACAGCCTATATCGGGTCCTACCCTGACGGCTATCCTTCGGGGAGTCTCCTGAAAGACAGAAGCTCATCCACAATGACTGCTCGGGGCTCAGCCTATGTCGGGCCTTCATCCTGATAGCTAATCGAGTGAGTCAATAGCCTATTTCGGGTCATACCCTGACGGCTACTTAGGGAACAGCCTATATCGGGTCATACCCTGACGGCTACTCCTCGAGAAGTCTCCTAAACGATGAAGGCTCGCCACAATGATTGCGGGGCTCAGCCTACATCGGGCCTTCGCCCTTGATGACTACTCGAGTGAATCAACAGCCTATATTGAGTCCTATCCTGATGGCTACTCAGGAACAGCCTATATAGGGTCCTACCCTGATGGCTATCCCTCGGGGAGTCTCTTGAAAGACGGAGACTTGCCCACAATGACTGCTCGGGGCTCAGCCTATATCGGGCCTTCACCTTGATAGCTACTCGAGTAGTCAACAGCCTATATTGGATCTTATCCTAACAGCTATCCTTCAAGGAGTCTCCTAAAAAATGGGATCTTACCTGCAATAACTGCTCAGGGCTCAGCCTACATCAGGCCTTTGCCCTGATGATTACTCGAGTGAGTCAACAGCCTATATCGGGTACTACCCTGATGGCTACTCGTGAAACAACCTATATCGGGTCCTACCCTGACGGCTACCCCTTGAAGAGTCTCTTGAAAGACGAAACTCGCCCACAGTGACTGCTCAAAGTACAGCCTATATCGAGCCCTCACCCTGATGGCTACTCGAGTAAGTCACCAGCTATATCAAATTCTATCCTAACGGCTACTCGAGAACAGCCTATATCGGGTCCTACCCTGACGGTTACCCTTCAGGGAGTTTCCTGAAAGACAGAGACTCGCCCACAGTGACTGCTTAGAGCTCAGCCTATATCGGACCTTCATCTTGATGGCTATTCAAGTGAGTCAACAGCCTATATATGGTCCTACCTGTCGGCTACCCCTCGGGGAGCCTCCTGAAAAGGCGGAGGCTTGTCGACAATGGCTACCCCGACAACATAGCTCCGCAGTCGGGATATCCCCCACTCGGAAGTGACATTGAGCCAAACTTCGTTGCAGGAATTTTCCCTCTCGGAGGCTCAACTCCGTAGCTGGGATTTCTCCCACTCGGAGGTAAAATTTGCAGGTGCCCCTATGAGACAGATATCACTCGGGAACCACACGTCGAACTGTTCTAAACAAAACAGTCACGAGACAATCCAGGTAAGATCCAAACAATACTTCAATTTCAATTCACTGCTTATTTTAATGTTTTTTGATTACATCCATTCAAATACAAGCTTGATTACATCTAAGCAGAGATTACATATTCATGTCTTTCTTGAAAGAAAAAATAGATACACTTTCTGCCACAACGTCCACGAAAGCATCCAAAAGATGACTCCTAAACACATAATCCACCATTTACGGGAGGGCAATGACACTAAGAACCCTTAGGAAAACACCAGCACTGAAGATCACGTCTTGGACTGCAGACTGAAGCTTGCAAGACAGTGATGATACCAATGTCAAGCCCGTAACTCTGAAGATGAACTCAAAGCAGAGGCAGGCGAAGCAACTCTCCAGTTGCCTGCCGGCAAAGCAACAGCATTCAACAGGAGTGCAGACGGTCAGATCCAGGGATCAGAACCATCATCAAGTATGCCATGTGTTCCCACCTCCTACATGCTATAAGGAAAGCGAAGTGTCGAGCCCCAACTCCAGCCTGGCCTAATCTGATCAAAGACCAGACGGACAAACCAGGCAGAAACAGGAGCCCTACCTATCCTCCCTGACAGTCGGGCCTCGTCGCGAAGATTGACCTTCCTCGACGAGCCTATCGCGAAAACTGACGTTCCTCGACAAACGAACTCCTGAACATCATGAGCGCAGCAACCGTTCCTCTCCTTCCTCCACCGGACGAAGAAGAAAGAAGACATCACCGCCCACCAACAATGCGAAATTTTGTAAGTAAGGAGTTTTCAAGAAGAAGCACAGATTTTTCCCTCAAAGTTTCGCCCTATTTATAGATGGGATAGAAGCCCAAGCGTTTACCATTCAAAATTTCAATCCTCAAGAAGACGAGAGATTGAGGAACTCAGGGATTTCTAGATAACACCCAGAGTTTGAGAGAGATGCTTTTAACCCTCAAACCTTGTGCGGCCACTTGATCAGAAGCCTACATGTGGCACAACGGATCAAATTCGAACCATTGCACTTGATGCGCCGCATCAACCTCGAGCATCACACCCCTCCAAAAAGTGACAGTTACCTGACCGATGCTGTAGCGGATGGGATGCAGATTTAAAACTCTGTCATCCTGTAGAGACGCCACAAAAGACAAAAACTGACGCGACACGATAATCCGAGTCCAGGCTCTAGGAGTCTGCTCTCCTCCTTTCTCTCAGAGTCCCAGGAGCACATAACTCTATAGGGGCGAGTTCAGGACCTCCTGCTAAAGAAAGGAAAGCAGAGAAGCATCTATAGTGGTCAGTTTTTGACCTCCTCGAGATCACGACACGAGTCATCTAGCCCTTGGATGATCGCGTAACACGTGGCCATTTCTAGAATCTCTGAAGAAGAGTCTTAATCTCATCTAAACTCCAAGCAGTTTAAGCAGTTAGTGGATAGAAATAGAGTCGGTTACATGTACCCATATCTCTAAGCCAAATCTTCTTTTGAACCTGAAGATTACAGCCCGAGAGTGGATCAATCATATCTATAATTGGACGAGCACCGCCGGATAAAGAAGAACGTGTGCTCTACAATTCCAACCAGAAGGTTCAACTCCAACCGCCTCCAAGATAAGCAGTTGAGATATGATATAGGTGAGGACTCTGTAACCTTATCCAATAAACACTCACCTGTATAAATAGTAGACTCCCTCCAACGAGAGGGATGACGATCAATCAATCCCATAAATTCTAGAGCGTGAGACCAGACAGTCACCATTGTAATTTTCTCAGAATTATAGCGGAACCCTCTCTCGTGTTCTCTGTGGTTTTTTCCTTTCAAGTTTTTACGTAAATTTGTGTGTTTGTTCTGATTTGATCTGAAAAATTCATCCATTAATCCATACAATTTGATGCATGGATAACTCCCCTGGGAATTAC
This sequence comes from Agave tequilana, assembly GCA_038442645.1. Taxonomy (NCBI): domain Eukaryota; kingdom Viridiplantae; phylum Streptophyta; class Magnoliopsida; order Asparagales; family Asparagaceae; genus Agave; species Agave tequilana. Next base: position 111,047 of record JAVJIF010010428.1, on the reverse strand, counting down.
CCGCCGCACACCTCTACTTTGTTCTACCCAATTTGATCAGGTTATGAACATTGAAAAATATACAAAAAAAAAAACATAATAGGGACAATGCATAGAAAATCACCATTTATAGGTCTTAAAGTAAACAGAGGTGTGCTGTCCAACAACTTAATTGTTTTTGTTGGTAGTCTTAATGAGAGAAAAAAGAGAGGTGCAATGAGGCCTAAAAGCAACTTGCATGACGTGGTGGATTAAAGATACCAAAGGGGACATATTTTGGAAGATTGGAACCATCCATCTTGATCTCCATCCTCTAAATCATATATATGTAAAAACACACACAATTTATATATTTCTACCCACTCCATCAAGTTTTCTCATTCATGTTATTATTAAAATGCATTTATTTTGCAACCATTTAATGAATGGGACAAGTGTCTCTAAACCACCCTCGCCCCCCGCCCTCGCCCCCCGCCATACCGGGTTCGGTTCATGTGTGTGAGCCACACACACACATACAATAAGAGGGCCAATCCGACGTTGACACGTGGATTGGAACTCTTATAATCCCTTATAATATGTGTGTGAGGCCCACACACATAACATATTATAAGAGGATCAGTCCACGTGTCAACGTCGGATTGGCTCCCTTATTGTATATGTGTGTGGCTCACACACATGAACCGAACCCCGCCATACCGAAACCAACAAACCACGCCCATGCAAGTTTATGAGGGTAATGAGGTATCACCCCACCTCCCGCTTCCTCTTACAATAATTATTAGGTTTCATGGGGGTAATGCCCAAATTATAAAGTTTTTTGGGGGATTTTATCCCAAAACCCTTTAAACAAAAAAATAATTAACTTATTCTCAAAAAGGATGAGATAAGAAGACTGCAAATGTTCAAGTATGTGCATGAAAAGAGTACCATGTACAGAATAAATTAGTGGTTAAGATTCAAATATTAGTTAAAGAATTTTCCTTATTGTGATTGTCAAAAGACATAACTTTTTATTTGTTTTAAAAAACAAGAGAAACTTGTAAAAGCTCTGCATTTCAATTCTTGCTTCAAAAAAAAAAAAAAAATCTTGGCCTTTATTTTGCCAGCTACTTTGCTTATTCCAGTTGTTAGCTAACCATCCAACACTGTAAATTACAGAAAAAAAAGACATGACCCTAAATTCACAGAACTTAGGATTAGAATTCCTTAACCAACTTGTCAAAATGACTAAAAAGAAGCCCTAAATTCATAAAACAAACATTAATGAGTATATAAAATTTCAAAGTGCATGTCTTTTCTTTAGTACAAATTCTGAAACAAGAAAGAAAAGACTTGCAAAGATAATAAATCAACCCATTACGGAATCTCCAATCAAAGTTATGTGATTAGCTTAGAGAATTCAAAGCAAGTCAAATTACCAATATTGAAAAGATTACGAAACCCTAGCACATAAATTTTCTGTTGCTGGAATTTTATGTACATATAACTACTAGGATCAAATTGAAAAGAACAGGACACTTAAACTAAACATTGTAAAAAAGATTTAATAAATTAGAAGGCTCACCGCAATCGGAGGTGAAGGCGGAGCGACGAAGATAGAAAGCAGGCGGGACCAATTGGACTCGGGTTTTAACTTTTAACGGGTGAAGCGGGTTGGGTTTAAATCAGGTTGTGCGATACAAGGTGGAGGCCGAGGGAATTTTAATCTTTTCTTTTTGGGCAAGTTTTCAAGAAACTCTTATTAAAAAAATATTTTCAAAAATAGACCTTCTCGAAAAGTACTTCTCGAAACTGATCAATGACACGGCATGTCAGCTCAGACTGGGTTGCAAACTCCGGGCTAACTAAAAACTGCCCGGTCATAACTCACGTCACGCTGGCGGGCTGAACGAATGTAGCCTCTACGTGGCGCTGACGTGACATGTCACAGGTCAATTTTTTGAAATACTTTTCAGAGAGATTAATTTTTGTAATTATTTTTAAAAAGAGGGTTTTTAAAAAAACTTTGCCCTTTATTTTTCCCAGCTCCTCCGACGTTGATCCATTGGGCTTGGTCTCCTTTTTGCATAAAACCGCTCTACGTTTACATTTATGGCATATTGCAATTATATATTTAAACAATGGGCTTGGTCTCGTTTTTGCATGAAACCGCTCTACGCTCTAAGTTTATATTTAGAAGAAGAAAAATGTAATCTTTAAAATGTATAAGTTTGTTTAACTCTAATTTAAACTTGAAATATATTTGTTGTTATTCTAAATCTTTTGTTACTTCAAGTTCAGAATAAGAATTTTATTCTATTAATATAAATTAAATTAAGGTTATCTCCACCCGCTTACCCGTCCACCCAGTGGCGTAGCCAGGATTTCAAAGTTGGGGGGGCATAAAATAACATGCAATAATATCAAAATTGTAAGGATATTTAATACTAAATAATAATGATTTTCTTTCTAAAATACTAGTAGAAAGGAAGGGGTCTCAAACTTGAAATCTCTCAACCAATATTCTATTACATAAAAGTGATTGTTACAGTATGAAACTGCACATCCAACTCCAAAAGTACATCTTGCAAATCAAACTCCTTACATATTAAAGAAAACAAAATCCAATCACCTAAAACAAAAGTGAAATAAACTAACGATAATACCTTACAAACTGCCTCGACGCTTTGACATATTTTGAAACCGTTCCATGATTACATCATTACTAATAGTATCAAATACATCAGATTCGATATATGTTACCAAACAATCATTCGTCCACTGATCTCCCATGCGGTTGCGCAGTTTAGATTTCACAATATTCATAGCAGAAAATACTCTCTCAACATTTGCAGTTGCCACAGGTAAAATCAATGCAAACTTCACAAGTTTATAGACAAAATGATATACCACATCTTTTTTCATCTCTACCATCTTCAGTGCAAGACCTGCAATCCCTTTTAGTTCCAGAAATTCACTTTTTGATCGCATATCATGAATGAATGTATCAAGTTGATCATCAAGAGCCATGATCTCAGTTGTTGAGAAATCATTAGGATAAAACTCAGCAAGACGAAGTAACTTCTCCTTATTAAATGCAGCAAAAGAATTACTAGGATTTAAGCATGCTACACAAAGAAGTAACTCAGTGTTCGCCTCAGTAAAGCGATTGTTTAGCTCTTGAACCTGCAAATCTATAACTGCATAAAATAAGTCACACCGATAATGATACATGTTGGTAAAGTTCTGAGCATTGCGGCGTGATCTCCCTGTGGGTATAAACATATCATCCATGTTAGGGACCTCGATATCATGTTTGACACAGAATGAAGAAACAAGCTCAAAGAAAGAATCCCATCCATCATCTCTCATTTGTTGAAATCGTTGTTTGGTTATTTTAACAAGATCCATGGCGTTCACAATATCTTGATCTTTTCTTTGAAGCGCCAAAGATAACTCATTGGTGATCCCCAACACAATTTTCATCAAATGAATAGAAAATGCAAACTCAAAAGTTCGCATCATTTGTAGAATCATCACAGCTTCTCCTCTCTTTTCAGCGCATGATGTTTTCTCTATACTCTCAAGAGCTACAATCACAGGAGTGTATAAAACAATCAAGTTTAGCATTGCATAATAATGAGAGCTCCAACGCGTATCACCAGCACGTTTAAGCCCCATTTCCTGGTTCAAACCTCTCCCAGTACTGAGTTCACCACTTTCAAGTCCTTTCAGAATCTCATTAGCTTGTGCTTCCCGGAGAATGTCACGACGTTTGGCAGAAGCCCCAACAATATTGCAAATATTTGCAACAACTGTGAACACCACATCAATCTTAGAATTATTTTTAGCAAAAGCTACTAATGCCAACTGAAGCTGATGTGCAAAATAATGAACATAAAAGGCAGATTTATTTTCATTCAAGATAAGAGCTCTGAGTCCATTGAATTGACCCCTCATGTTACTTGCCCCATCATAGCCTTGTCCTCGTAATTTTGAGATGCTTAATCCATGTGTAGCAAACATAGCATCAATTGCTTGCTTCAAGGTTGTGGCACTAGTGTCATAAACATGTAAGATTTTCAGAAAACGCTCAATCACATGGCCTTTTTTATCCACATAACGTAATACAACTGCCATCTGCTCCTTTGTTGATACATCTCGGGATTCATCAACCAAAATGGCAAAATATTCATTCTTTATGTCATTTACAATAGCATTTCTGGTCTCTGTTGCAGCCGCACACACAATATCCTTCTGAATATCAGGAGATGTCATCTTCTGATTCTCTGGAGCATTTTGCAAAACAACTTGTGAAGTCTTTAAGATTACACTATCAATGTGTTGATCTTGTCGTAGCAAGTTTTCACACTTCTCCACTGCTAGATTGTGAGAACTGTTAGGGCCTCCAACATGAGCTTTCAATTTCGCTGTTGCATGAGCCCAGTTTCTGAATCCTTCAACAATAAATGCATCTCCACCATATTGCTCATGTTGACCTTTGAAAAGATAGCAACATAAACAAAATGCTGCATCTTTTTTGACACTATACTCTAACCAATTCGGATACATGTCAAACCATTTTGGATTGAATCGACGGTATTTATTTTTAAATAAAGTTTGAGGGTAGTCATCTTTACCCATACAAGGCTGACAAGGACCTTTCTGTAAATATGCTCTTCTTTTCCTATCTTGCTCTTTAGGAGAAATGCCTTTATCATATATTACTTTTCTTAATCCAGGATCCGCTGAAAGTTCTTCTAAATTAGTCTCAATGCGTCTCTGTTTTAACGAAGGTTCAGATTCTTTGTCAATTGTTGAAGTGTTTGGGCACTTGGGCGCAAGTTGATTAAGACTTTCTCCCGTACTTGAACTTTCACTTGGTTTTGATTTTCTTATAAGAAATTTGTCCATTCCTACAAACATATCATATGTGTTCTCAATTTCATGGTTGTTATCTTATAATCCAAACATAAGCATAATGAAAATATGAAATTTGCTATTGATAATCAATACAATAACTTCAAGAAATAAAAAACACTTCAATTAGAAGCATGGTACTTACTGTAAACTGTGTCTATAAATGGTAGACTCTTCTCCACCTCCTAAAAGGAGATCCCTCTGCAAATAAAGTATGCAATGCAACATCAGTTTTAAAATTCCGTAGACATTATCAAAGAGTAGTCGACTATACTAAAGCTTTGACTTGTTCACTTCTTCAGCAAAATAATATACAACTTGCTCTTTAACTATATTGAAAATTCTATTCAATTAGTTGAAACTGAAAGTATTCAAAAAAAAAAATTAATGTGACAATTAGATGACATAAATTGTTATGGATGCCACCGTATTTGAGACATTAGAATCTGAAAGTATCTTATACCCACTGCTTGAAAATTAGGGCAAGCCATCTACCTGCATCCTACCAGCAAGTTTTGTTCTTGTGTAATTAACTAAAGAACCCTTAAAACTCTCCTCTCAGCTTCTTTTTTACCCCTTAAAAGGTACCTTATTTCTCTCCTAAGTTCCTCATATGAGTCCTATCAGAAAAAAAATAGCTTTGGAGTTCCAAAGCTGGAAGCCTGGAAAATGGAAAGAAATTTTTTAAAAAAAATTTGCACTCACAACAGAGATCAATCCAATGCCATCACCTAACCGTATTAACCCAACATCTCTTTGATGATTTTTTTTTTAAAACTCGCTTCGACTCTACAGCGCATCAGATCTGAACTCACTCATACCTATCGTGTCAGTTTGAGCTAAACCCCGTAAATTTTGAGTATTTACTACAGCAATTATCAGAATTTCCACATGACAGAAACTCAAAAGTAAGCAAATACTCAGTTTTCTAATAACATAAAAAGAACAAATTGAGAGAATGAAAATTTTTACCTTAATTGGAGATTTGGGGATTTAGGGGAAGAACTTCGAGTCTTCCACCAATGCAAAAGCCACGAGTGAGATCAGAAACCCTAGCCCTGGAGCCTGGATTTCAATTTTTAAGCGAGAACGAGCGGTGAGACTGGAACCTGGATTTCAATTTTCAAGCGAGAACGAGTGGGGAGAGCAAAAAATAGGAGAGGCTTTTAGGCTTCTCATCTAAGGGAAAATTTTTTTTTTTTTTTTTTTTTGTGCCGCAGTGCCCGAGCATCTAAGGGAATTTTTTTTTTTTTTTTTTTTTGTGCCGCAGTGCCCTAGTTAATAATAGGGGCGGCTTATTTTTTGGCGGGCTCGGGGGGGCAAGTGCCACCCTGTGCCTCCCCCTGGCTCCGCCCCTACGTCCACCCACTGTATATTTTAATAATTGTACATATCCATAGTGGGTAATGCAACATGTCCATGGACTATTTCAAAACTAACAAATAATATAATAACCAATTCATCTAATTATCTAAGTAATATTTTTTTATTATGGATTTATATTTATTTTTCACCGTTCTATACATTATAATTATATAACTAAATAAACAAGTACATAGACTACTTGTCTGCTTATGTACAGACTTCGTACTAAATATCGTTCTGATCTGCATTTCGTATCTTCATAATTTCTCATTTTTAAAATTTTATATTTCTTGGTTATTTTCATCACTTTTTAAAATAATGTTTTATGTATGATTCTTTTTAGTTTGTTTCCCTATGTATTTCTCCGGCGTATCTTTTGTAAACTTAAGCTAGTCTTTTGGCAAAAGCAATTACGGGTGAGCATCAGTTGGTTTGATTCGGTTCGATTTTTTTTAATTTTTATAAAACTGAACTGATTAAACTTAGAAACTAAACTGAGCCGAACTGACTCGGTTTGGTTCGATTTTTCAGTTTTTCCGATTAGGCCCATATATTTCTATCATTTCCTGCATTTTTTAATCATCATCCTCTAATATTATAATCTCAAATATCCAATACTCAAATTAGAAACAAGAAAATGATCCTAACTTCATTATGAATTGAAAATTTCATGTTCTAAAACTTTTACATTATATTTGCTCTTACTATTAAAGTTTTCATAATTATTACTAACTTCTAATTACAAGAAAAGAATTATACTAATATAAATATTTTTCTCAAATGTGATGATGTACTTAATATAACTTTCACATATTCAACATAAGAAAGATAGTATTGTTAGAAGTAATAAGATAAAGTTTCAACAGTTTTTATTATGAACCACATAATTTAGTAAACTGAATTTGGGTGTGGGTGATATATAGGGGTGAGAGGTTCAGTTCGATTGAGTTTGGGTTTCAGAACCCAAAATCGAAACCCAACCGAACTAAAGCGGTTCGGTTCGGTTCGAGCTCGGGCTTCGCGTTTCGATCGATCATTTCGGCTATAACCGAGCTCTGCTCATCCCTAAATGCAATGTGTGTCTCCGTGTATATGTCCTTTTCAAATCAAAAGATGGGGAGAAAATTCTCTGAGCGGAGAGCGAACTTTGATTAATGTTATTAGTATTTTGAAAAGTTCTTATCTTAAACAGCGGTTAAAGGAAAAAGGTTAGTCGAGAAAAGTATTAATTGATCTTCTAACTAGAAAAAACTAAGGCTTACGTAATAACTCTTTTTATTAACTAGCTTGACTAACTTTACTTTATTCACTGGTTAAAAAGAGAAAAACATGCTTGCAACAAATGTCCTCTATTTTATATACAGCAGAGATTTTGCTAGAAAAAATCAGCAATTAATAAGTGATGGGGACATCAAGTTATTGATGTTGATTGGTTAGAAGTCGTTGTGAGTATGATTGTTGACACTACAAATGCAACTTGGTCACTAAAATAAAGGTGGCATGTCCCTTCGCAGCTCAACCAATCCGAGAGGAGCTCGGTCCACTGCTGCGCCCCAACTATACCGGAGTGCCATGTGATTGTGTCTCTTGCAACTTGTTTGGCGTAATGCTCCGGCAAAATGAGAGATGTTAGATGGGAACGAATATTGTCACCCTCAAAAATGATGAACCCCTCGAAATATTTATAAGTGTGTTATTATTTTTTTATATTTTTACTCACGATGAAATCTCCAAAAAAATCCTCCTTTCACTGACCCCCCCAACCCCCCTCCTCCCTGTGCTCCCCTTTCCTCCCGGCGCCCCCCTCCTGCAGGTGCTCCCCCTCTTCCTTCCTCCCCCGACCTCCCCACGGCGCAGGAAGAGGGAGGAGAGGAGGTGGCCGGGGGGGGGGGGGGGGGTGAACAAGGAGAAGGAAAAAAAAGGTAAAATGACTATTTTGATTTTTGATTTTTTTTTTTTTTTTTTGGTGGTGGGGTTGTTATCAAACTTGGGTGCCCAAATCGATGGGGTGCCCTCCTCGTTCTTGGGGGTAGCAATATCTGTTCCGATGTTGGATTCATTTATTCACATGATGGTATTTTCTCAGTGTATTTCTGGTCAGGAGCTGCTACAAAAAAAAGAAAAGCAGAGTTTGCTTTAGAACTTCTGAGTTTTCTTCCAATCTGGCAAGCAGATGGGGCTATGTTGAACCAGCTAGATTTTGGAAGCAACTCAGTATGATGGAGAGGAACTTTTTCAAACTTGGAGATGTTTTCGTTTTGAGTCTGTTGTTTGTTTTTTGAAAGTGTAATTAAGTTATCTGCCGGTTATGGATGTTGATGTTTCTGGTAACATTTTGTAATTGGTCTTTAGTATATCCATCTAAAGACTAGTAAATGGCTAGTTTTGACCTCCCTAAGTATCCACGATGTGCGATGAGTGACGACTAGGTGTACTCCTTATCTTTGTGGATGCCTATGATGAGGAAAAGTCTCACTACATTAACATTTTAGATGAAACATACTAAAATTCCTAACTCATCTGCTATCTTGTAATTATTATCTCTATAGTAATTTATTATGTGAGTAGAGTTTCCCGCTCTGCTGTTCTTGTTTCAAAAAAACAACGAATTTGTTAGTTTATGAGAGAGGAGGCTTACTGAACTATTAGGCTTTGCTATAATTATTTCTTGAATTTGAAAGAAAAATTCTTGTTCTATTTTACATTCCTACCAAAAAAAAAAACCTAGTAAATAAAATTCTTTTTATCAAATCAAAAATAGTATGATAGGCAAGAACCTAAAGAAGTATGAGTGTATGACTACATCCTTTTTTATGAAGGTTGTGTATTTCTTTTTCTAACCTCCTCAAGTTTGAACCACTAGGGCTGTTTAGAGGTTCTACGAGAGAACACAGAGACTCAAAAACGTATAATTTCTTCTTCAAAGCTGATGGACGGTACGGAGTGGGAAAGAGAAGAAAACGAGTTTTATAGTGAGGCTTACAAAACGCGTTTTTTTTTCTATCTCTCCACCTCCAAGTTGTTCATCAGCTGTGATGGACGATCCACATCGCGAATGACCGTCACTTGATCCTTCACGCGTTCGAGCCAAGCCGAGCCCGACAATGACCCTATAAATATTTTTTCCCTCCTTTTCTTTTGGTCCAATTATTATGTATGAGATCAAGACAAGATAATGGATATTGTTACGATCAACAGATTGTAAGATGGCAAGTTTACCAAATTGCTAAAATGATAGTCACGTTTGAACTTTGAACTGTATATTACAAAAACTCATGTCTGAACTTTGACCCTCACGATCAAGTTAAATTAATCATATGCCGTGGACATAAATTTCTGCTGTTTGTTCTTAATATTATAAGTTAGCAAATAAATAAAATATATACATTATTGTTTTTAGCCGTTGTATCATACTGTTGTCGTCCCCCTAACTGCTCACTAATCAAGATAGTGACTGATTTGTCTAAACACTGGAGGAACTCTCTTTTATGTTTATTTATTTATTATTGTTGTTGTTATTTTAATCTCTCCAACTATTTCCTTCACATTGTTTGTTGGTGTACTCTATGCAATTTTTAGTGAGGGTCATTTTCACCATGTCCCTTTCTCAAAAGTAACTGAACCAAGCACAAGGGCCTCTCTTTGTCTCCTAAGAGATAGCTGTTATAGTTTTGAAAATCATAATAAAAATAATAATCTTTGATGTGAGCTTGGTTTGAAAAGGCTTAAAAAAGTCTCTTTCTACACTTTACAAAATAATACGTAACTGGATTAGTCTCTTAATAAAATAGTAACATGTAAGTTCGCTTCTCGAATAAAAAAATAATAATGGCATGGAATAATAACTGTGTAGAGAACTCATTATCATAGTTGAGGTTATAAAAAGACATCCAATTTTCAAATGGATAATTGCGCTCATGAGATTATTGTGATAGAAAAATTGAAGAGCTAGAAGAGAACCAATTAGGAAATATAAGCAGACAAAAGAGTCATTGAAACAAAATTGGGCGTGTTTGGTTGCCAGGAAGTGGGCGGAAGTAAGAAAATGGGGAAGTATAATTGCTTACTTTCCTATCTATCCAAACACCAGGAAAAGAAAATGAGAAAACCTTTTTTCCTTTTCTCTTTTCCCTTTTACACAATCACTTCCTCACTTTCAAAGTGTTACAGTTAATTTTGTAGTAATGTAAATCTCATTTGTAATAAGTTATAACTCAAAACAGTTAATTTTGTGGTCATGTAAATTTAATTTGCATTCTAATTATAATTTAATTTATTTTTCTTAATTAATTTTATTTTAATAATATTTTGAAATCAACTTTGTAGTCAACTTTTCTACTTTCACTTTCACATTACCGTTCAAGCATCAGAAAAGACATAAATTTTTCAAATCACACTTTCCAATAACATCCAATCACCAAAAAAACTCACTAAACTAATTCTCAAGTTCCAAAAAGAACTATTACTACTTTCTCACCTCCTCACTTTCACCCCCAACCAAACAACCCAAAAATGCATTGCCACCAAACATTAGCGAGGAAGAGAAATTTGAAGAGTTGGTAAAGCAAGCGCTTGTAACAAAAAATGATTGTATGTTTAAAGATGTTTCTAACATATTTAGATAAAATTTCTCCTCAAGAGTGAAGGACAGGAATTATCTCTTTTTCATACTCGGGACAGATAAATTAGAACAAGAAAATAACAAGCATCAAGGCTCAATTCCTTTTTTTTTTCCTTTTTTTTCCGTTCTTTTTCCATATTTTGAATTGATATAACAAGTGCAACGAATATTTATGATTTGGATGACTCTCATGTTCGAATTGTACTCCTCATGACAAGAAAAAAAACTAAAGCAATGATTATTATCTTGTTAACCAAGTTAATTCTAAGTTCTTTATTTTTGGTGGATTTTATTTATGTCACATAATTCTGTATTCATTCTTGTTCAAACTTCTCATTTCCCAATTAGTAATTAATTGCTTTTAAATCACATACCAGAGGGAAAAAAAAAAACCTCTTTCGTGCAAGTCGGCTCATTTACTATTTCAATATAAAAAGATAGTAATTAAAGAAGGAAAGAAAAACCCTTAAAGGATTAAAATTTGAAAAAAAAAAAAAAGAAAAAATTCGAAAAATCAGAAGGAAAAAAAAAGCGGCATCACTGAGTCTGATCCGCGGCAATCAGCGGCGAGCGGCAGAGGGGGCAGCTGAGCTTCATCTGATCGAACCAGCCGTCGAGGCACTCGCTGTGGAACACGTGGCAGCACGACAGCCGTCGGACCCTCTCCCCGTCCTTCATCCCGCACAGGCAAACGACGCAGTCCTCAGACCCGCCGGAATCGGACGCGAAGGGGCGATTCGAGTTCAAGAAGTCGGCGAGGACAAGGAGGCCGGCGAGGCCCGCTGGCGTGGCACCGGAAGGAGGCGGACCCCGGGGGCGGAGGAGGGATGAGAGGAGGGAGCGGAGGTAGGAGAGGAAGGCGGCGGCGGCGGCGATGAAGAGGATGGGGATTGAGTCCGTTGGGGCGTCGCGCAAGCAGTTGGACAGCCCCATTTTCTTTTTTTTCCTTTTATCTTCTCTGTTTTAATTTTTGCTGATCTTTTTGCGGATATATTGAGGAGTCTGGGGGCGGGTGTGCGGGGGAGCTTTTTATTGTGAGCGCGGGGCGCAAAAGAACTCGGCATCATGTTAGTGGGGCCCAGCGCGTCACTTGTTGTGACGGGTGATGTAACTGAAAGCGCCCTTCTTTTCTTCTTTCCATTTAAGGGTTATTTTTTTAAAAAATTATTTAAATAAATAATTAGATAAATAAGTCTCTCAAAAAAAATATTTATCAAAATAAGCCTATGTCTAGCCACGTCAACATCACATCAATTTTTCTCATCAGTGTTACGCTTGTGGAAGGAAATTACATTCGGATCGCAAAAAGTTGTGCGCCAACAACAACCAGAAGAGGAAGCCTTAGATCTCCAATGCACGAAGAACAAATTCCAATAACAACACAAAATCACAAACTCAGAGAAAGAACACGAAACAAAGATTTAACGAGGTTCGGCCTTGTTGCCTACGTCCTCGGGGTAAGGAAAGAGAGTTTCTATTAATTGGATTAATCAATTACAATATTTGCAGCACCTCTGAGTATCAATAGCTCTGCTAATTTTCCAGCTACAGCAAACCCTAAAAATCCGCCCTTTATACAACAGATTTCTAATTCAGCAAAACAACCCGAAACCCGACTGTCGGTCGACCGACCCTATGCACCGGTCGACCGGGCCGGTCGATCGTGCCTAATCGAGAGTTAGGCACTTTCAGTCGGTCGACCGCCCGGTCGACCGATCCCCCTCTGCGGTCGACCGGACCGGTCGACCGCTAGCCTTCTGTGCATGTTGTGCACGTCGGTCGACGGACCGGTCGACCGATCTGCTGCTACTGCGGGCGGTCGACCAGGCCGGTCGACCGCTCTCTTGCTGCTGCTCTGCTGATCTGCTTTTGCTGCTGTTTTTCTTCTGGCGAAGATTCTCGTCGACTTCCTCGACAATCCTTGTCGACTTCCTCGACAATATCCTCTCTCTTCCTACAATTTGAAATACACCTAGAGGGGGGTGAATAGGTGTAATTGCTAATCTAATGATCTTTTTAAACTTAATAGAATGAGTGATGCAACGATCTCTCAAAACACGACTAAGAGCCGAATACCCCGTGAGAGGTTCTGAACTCCTTCCTCCCAATTCCCCTTAAAAATGGGTTAGAGGTGCGCAATGCAACCGTGTTGTATGAGATATGATCGAACAAGTAAAGAATGAAATGCTATGATGAAATACACACAATCAACAACACAAGTAAAACAAACAAGAGAAGATTGCACAAAGAAAAGGGTTAGTTCTCAAGCAAATAATTGAAGACAATATAAAGTAAGAGAAATAGTAAGCAAGAATAACGCAAGGCAATCGCAAACACAATTGATTTGTTTCGAGGTTCGAGCCACCGCTCTAGTCCCCGCCTTCACCTCCGTGAAGGGTTTCCACTATCCACCGAGGATGCCTTACAAGTTTGGTCTACCGAAGACCCCAAGCTCTTAGCTTCACAACTTACAAAGAACTCCACCTAGGAGTGTTCGGTACGGAAAAGAGATTTTGCCGTAAAATTTCCTTGAATCAGTTGAAAGATTACAACAAAACAATATTCCGACTACAAGGGAGGGAGGATGCTTGGATCTTCCCTTTGTTTAAGGCTGGGTTCTTCGTGTGGCGATGGAGAGTGAATCTTGTTCTCCGTTGACCAGATGACCGTCCTGGACCGTCGGGGGTCTTCTCTTCGGCCGGTAGGGGAGTAACTCAGCTCCGGCTACCAAACTCTCAAAGAGGAGGTAGGCGAAGATAGGCTAGTACTCAGTAAGCCTGTTGAAGAATCTCTTCTCTCTCGGTCGTCGACGTCGGGCTTCTCTCTCTTGATGCCTTGATCTTATGACCCTCTGGATTCAAAAATGCCGACCTTAATTGATCACTCGACCTTCTTCTCCCACTGAATCCAAATCTTCGACCTTTCCTTCATAGCCAACAGGGCTATTTATAGGGGTCTTAGGGGGTGATCGTGCCCCCCTAAAAATGCGCCTGAATGAGGGCCGTTACCCGCGATACGCGCGGTAACTGACTCCCCACGATCTGGGCGGTTGCAACTGAGACGCGGATTTCAGACTAAACGCGCCTTGATGCTGAGACGCGGGCTTCAAGCCGGACGCGCCTTGGATGCTGAGACGCAAGCTTCAGTCCCTTGCGTCTTGGATGCTGAGACGCGGGCGTCGAGCCAACGCGCCTTGATATTGAGACGCGGGCTTCGGGCCGACGCGCTTTGATGTTAAGACGCGGGCTTCAGGCCGACGCGCTTTGATGTTTAAGACGCGGGCTTCAGGCCGACGCGTCTTGAAGTTGAGACGCGGGCTTCAGGCCGACGCGTCTTGAAGTTGAGACGCGGGCTTCAGGCCGACGCGTCTTGAAGTTGAGACGCGGGCTTCAGGCCGACGCGTCTTGAAGTTGAGACGCGGGCTTCAATCCTTTGCGTCTTTGAGACTGCTTCTTTGGTGGCTTGCCTGGTTAGTCATTTTTAGACAGCCTACAGAACCCCCTCCAAAGTTTCCGATATTCCGCAGTTGAATGGGACGGATTTCGGAATACTTTGGACTTAAACCGCGTTCGCCTTTGTGACCGGACTGTTGATGCTTCGGGTTTGACCTTATCCGAATTTGGTCTTCGTGAGTGTACTGTTGAACTCTTAGAAGCCATCAGAGTCGATCGTGTTGAGTGTCTAGATACACAGCCTAGACCTCCCCAATTGCTTTTTAGTCTGTCACGGGTGCGTTTTTGGCTAGGAGTAGTTGGTTGTCTGTTGGCGCCAGTGTACTGTTGAACTGTCTTGCAGACGCATGAAACTGGACGCAGGCTCCTTTTTGAAAGCAGACGCAGGAGACTGGACGCAGGCTCCTTTTTGAAAGCAGACGCAGGAGACTGGACGCAGGCTCCTTTTTTGAAAGCAGACGCAAGAGACTGGACGCAGGCTTCTTTTTGAAAAGTAGAAGCCACTTTGAAGACGCAGCGTCTATAGGGTAGACGCGATGTTGGTCAGACGCGAACTCCTTAGAGGGGACGCGACCTTTAGAAAGCATTCTTGGAGATGCTGACGGGGCATGTCCGGTGCGTTTTCTGGGCGCGAACTTTACGCTGTCATGATGACGCCGCCAGCTGGCCTGGGGAAACGGCGAAATTTCGCCTTTTGGCGCGCGGATCTTGCGGTTCATTAAATGAACTGCTCCACGTGTCGGCTTCTGATTCGCGGCGGGGTTGCGACGCATGATCTTCGTCACCGGCAGTGATTTTGTTACACGCGTCAAGCGACGGTTCGCTGCAGCGTCCCTTGGGTCACGCGCCGCGTATCTCTGCGCATCCCCGTGCCTATAAAAGGCAACTGTTTGGAGAACTTCCTCTTCTTCTCCGCATTTCGCTTGCTAAGAACTTTAAGAAAAGCACTTTCCCTCTCTGTTCTGTCCAATCTCAGATTAAGTTCGCCATGGCACCAAAGACCAAGCCGACTGCCTCTTCATCAAAGGCGACCACCACCGAGGCCCGGAGGGGCAGCTCCTCCTCTGCGCAGGACTTCGTCCTCCAAGGCCTCCAAGGTAGTATGCCTTAGGCAGAACTGACCCTTAAGGACTTTAAACCATTAAAAGCGTTTGATTCCCCAGACGCAGTCTTTGGGATGATAACCGGGGCGCGGATTAGATAATCTGACACCCAAGAGCCCTGTGCTTCGGGTCCTTCACTTAGAATTTCTCTAACTGTGAAGGTCTCTGGACGCAGCTTTGCAGAACGCAGATTTGATCTTCGCGTTCTGTGTCATCAGGCGCCAATTTGATGAATCTGGCGTCTGAGTCCAAGTGCTTTGAATTTTTACAAGTCTTGGTTTGCAGAACGCGGATTTGATCCTTGCGTTCTGTGTCATCAGGCGCCAATTTGATGAATCTGGCGTCTGAGTCCAAGTACTTTGAAATTCCACAAGTCTTGGTTTGCAGAACGCGGATTTGATCCTTGCGTTCTGTGTCATCAGGCGCCAATTTGATGAATCTGGCGTCTGAGTCCAAGTACTTTGAAATTCCACAAGTCTTGGTTTGCAGAACGCGGATTTGATCCTTGCGTTTCTGTGCCATCAGGCGCCAATTTGATGAATCTGGCGTCTGAGTCCAAGTACTTGGAATTTCATAAGTGGCTTCAATCTTTGCGTTCTGTGCTTCTTGACGCAGATTTGCGGGTCTGGACGCGGATTTGATGATTCCTGCGTCCAGTATCTTTTCTGCGTTTGGACGCAGAACACTTAGTATTTTTCTTTACTTTTGGTAAAGCATCTGACTTAAGTGTCTTTATCTTTTTGCAGCGCCGCAACCTGCTACTTCACTCCCCAAGATACGCCATTTTGGGCATGTAGGTGGAGCTGACCGGAACCTGACCTTTGTGCTGCAAAGGACTGCCCCTGTGACTGCCGACCAGTCGCCGGCTCGTGAGAAGAAGCTCTCGAATGTCGAGATGAGGACTCTTCGAGTGCTGATGACCGATGCAGCATTCGTCACGGATGACGGCATCCAGCTGGAGAAGCCCGCCTTCTTCTTCGGGGATCATATCCACGATGGCGGCCATCGCGTGCACGAAGGGACTTACACATGGCTCCGTCAAATAGGGGGCAGAAGGTTCTTTCTCCCGGCCATGGATAGGATGTACCCTATGTTCTATTACCAGCATATGTCCGTCCCGCGGAAGATGGAGTTTGACCTCGCTCGATATGCTCCTGAGGTTACTCTTGGCGATCTGGGCTCCCACCACCAAGTGCACCGTCATGACGGCCATGACGGGTCGGTTATCGGCCTTTTCCCTGGATCGCGCAAGAGGGAGATCCCGTCTGGAGAGATACCGCACATTGGCGCCACCTTCCTCAACATGTTCATGGCAGCGGAGGGTGACTACCCAGTTGCGTTCCGTGCATATGGGTGGATCCATTCCCCAGCGAATTACTGGTGGGGCAGGATGGTTGGCTTTGTCCTTACCGAGCTCGGGGATTTGTTGAAGCGTGTAGGACTGTACTCGGCGGTCAGGGCCGTACAGTGGGGGATCCCTCAAAGTTCTCAAAACTTCTTTGGGATCCTAGAACGTTATAATCCCTTGACGGGGACGTTCTTTACTCCAGTCGGGGAGATGGGCCTTGCCTTACACGAGATGCACGAGGTCTCAGGACTGGTAACAGGGGACATGCCCTATGAAGAATATGTCCCGACCGCTGTGGAGCTTCGCTACGTGAAGGAGGAGTTTCCCCTCATATACGAGACCTACTGGGAAGTGCTCTGTCACTTCCATATCTGCGGTCAGATCACCAAATGGCGGTCGCAGGGGGTCACGTATCTGTCTTGGGCCAGTTATTTGTTCAACAATGTGAACACCAAAGACCACTTGATCACCCGATTGGCTCCCAGCTCTGATAGGGAGATCGAAGACCGGATTGACCAGGCTCCCGAGAAGTTCTACACCACAGAATCGAACGAAGATGGTTTCGACCCCGACTTGGTTTTTGAAAGCTTCCACCACCAAGCCCGGACTCCTATCTCCGATCGGGCGCTGCTGGCGGGTTTTCTGATGCTGTGGCTAAAGCGTTGTGTGGTGCCCACGCTGCCACATGAAGTTATAGTTGCCGACGTGGTGTACCCGGCGGTGCTTCTGGCCCATGGCAACCCTATAGCTCTTCTCCCGGCCGTGGTGGCTGGTATTCAGAGCGGGCTGCGGGCGCTGGCTAAAAGCTTTTGTGAGCCGCCAAAAACTGTGGATTCCGAGGGAAAGCCGCTCACGGACGCAGAGGGGAATCCAGTGGTGAAGCGTCCCAATCCTCGGGTTGAGCTGCCTTACACATACCTTATGGCCTGGTATGTGATGCACTGCCCCTCTTTGATGACGGCGGTGCGTTGGAAGGAGGACTCCGTCCCCTTCATACAGCGATTGGAGGGTTCGAGGTGGCAGGATCCTTACATATATTATATCCGGAAGCGTCTTTCAGCCCCGGCAAACTATCAGCTCAATCGTTGCCTCCTCCAGATCCCTGGTGCATCCTACGGCGATCTACTTGTCGATTCCGCAGGCCCTGATGATTTCACGAGGTTATCCCAGGGAGCCTTCTGGTGGTTGCTCAATATTCGGCCCGGGTATATGCTTTTCCGACAAGGGACATCATGCACCATTGAGCCATACATGCCGAATCGCTTCGCTCGACAGTTCGGCTATGACCAGCTCTATATCGGGAATCCAAATGCTTATCTCGCCTTCGAAGGGAACTTGTTCGAGGGTGCTCGGGCCTGGTACTATAGTGTGGCTGGAGGGACAGGAACAACCTTCCGTCTACCTCTCGAAGCGCCCAAGTGCCAGATGAGTCTAAGCTATTGTACTTGGTACTCCCAAGCCGTCCAGACACCAGACTTTCTTCCGGCGTCTTCATGTATCGAGAGCATCAATGCAAGTCTCGAGGAAAGGACAGAGTCCGGAAAACCAACGAGAGTCGTAGAGCAGTACCGGAGAGCTCGTAAGGAGGTCGGGAGAAGGACGAGGAGGGATCCACAAGCTACAGAGCCACGACCACCAAGAGCAGAGCCACGAGCGACGAGGGCGGAACCACCAGCGACAAGGGCGGAGCCTCCAGCAACGAGGGCGGAGCCACCAGCAAAGAGGTCTAAGCAGTTGGCGAGTAAGCGTCATCAACGCTCTACTCCTATTGTTGAACCAGCCCCAAAGAAGGTTAGGAGGGACTTGGCGGCTGAAGTCTCTCAATCCGGAGCTATCTCTGCTGGAGTTGAGGCCCCTCCTGAAGACGTCGTCAGAGTTGAGGAACCTCCGGAAGAGGAAGATTTCCTCCCTTTAGTTCGTGCTCCTAAGTCGCACCGCGAGGCTGTGGAGGAAGGGGAGTTCATCGAACAACCCGTTATTGCTGCTGATGCCGAATCCCCGGAGATTGACATAATGGGCGATGAAGATGTTGAACTTCCGGAAACCTCAGCTCAGCTCAAACCTCCTTCTGCTCATGAAGGGAGAGATGAGGCACAGCAGTTGGGGTCTCCAGGCGTCTTCATCTCTAGTTCCAGGGCCGTCGACCCTAGTCCTACTACTGGGGTGATTGGAGGCAAGGCTCCGATTACGGAGCTTCCTGAGCTGTCGTCTTCTTCGCTCTCAGGGGAAAGCCTCTTTGAGGACAAAGTCGACTATAGCGAGGAACCCGCTCCTCCTGATCAAAGCAAGTTCTTCCATGTCTCAGAGGAGGAAATGTATGTGGGCGAGTCATCATCTGCACCACCAGTGGCGGCTATTCCTGTTGAAGGTACCCTTTCCACCTCCTGTCCAATTTTTCTTTACATGTTGAAGAAGATGTCTTGACATTCTTCATTTTATATTGCAGGGCCAACCGGAGATGCCGAGGCTACAACCTCCTCGCATATTGAGGAGATGGTGAGAGAGTTGACTCGGCCACAGGGAATTGAGACCTCAGCTGCTGAGATGCCCTCAGAGGGGGCAGCTGCTGGTACTGGGGAGCCTTCCACTCTACCAGAGGAGGAAGCCACTACTGAGGTCAAGAAGGCTCGGGTGGAGGGTCCAATGGCAGGTCCACTCCCAGGAGATTGCACAGCCCAAGCTTCAAATGAAGCTTCTGAGGAAATCGTGCTTGCCACTCCATCATTGGTCGCGGAAGTTCCAGCAGGGATAGCACCTCCGGAAGCACCAGTGGCTGGTTCCGCTCTTGCCGTATCGACAGTCAGCATGACTTCTGTGCAAAAAGAGCCGGCCTACACCCCTTCTTTCGAGATAGAAAGGGGGTCGGGGAGCGTTCCGGGTGATGACAGCATGGACTTCCTGACACGCAGTACGGTGCGGCAGTTCTTTGAAGCGATGCGATCGTGCATCGACTTTATCCTTTCTGGGCGTCGTTCTTTTGACTTTGCCCGGAGATTTCTCGGGAATGTGGCCGAGAACATCGAGCTAGTCGGGGGCCTTCCTCTTGCTCAGGCATGTATGCGGGTGGTGGATCAGTTGGAGAGTGACCTGAAAGAGCTGAAGTCTTTAGACGAAGCTGACTCCCTCCACGAAACCCAAGTCATCCTGGATAGCCTCCTTTCTGCCCAAAGGCAAGAGCGACAGGAAGTGGAAGTACAAATTGCCGAAGAGGTCAGCAACCTTGAGCGTTCCCAGGCTGAATGCCAAAGGCTGATTGAAGACTCAGGGGATACTGAGCTTATCATGCAGAACACAGAGCTTGCTATTACCAACGCTCGGGCTGCCATTGCTAAGGCCAAAGCCATGCTAGCTGTCAATGAAGAGAAGCTCGTCGCCCTCCAGAAGAAGCTAGAGGAGCAGAAGGCTGCAAGGGTACGGGCTGAAGAGAGCCAGTCTGTTCATCTCTCCAGGTTGGAGACTCTGCGAGCCCAGCTAGCTGAAAAACCCTGCCTATCTGAAGAGGAGCTGCGGGTCCAGGCGATGATGGAGGCTGAGAAGGCACGTCAGCATGAGATGCATCGTCTCAGGGAGCGCATCCGTTCCCTACCAGATCGAGATTTTTAGCCTTCTCCTCCTTCTTTTTTCTCTTTTTTTTTTTTGTAACGCTCAATCTTATTTGTATAAGAGAGCGTTTTTGTATCACTTTCATATTTTTGGATATAAATAAAAGTGACACCCTCCTTTTTACTTCTTTTGTCTCGAACTCTTTGCCTTTGGTTGGACATGTAGGAGCAAGGAAGTCTTTTGATCTTTATCAAAATTATAATCATAATCTTAATAAGTCAAAAGATATGAGGAAAGATCTTGTTTCAAGAACTTTCATGACACTGTCAGAGGTGTAAGCTTAACTTGACAGAGGTGATTTTTGGTGGACCTGCCACTTTGTGGAAGAAAGTGACAGGTGGAGTTCGTACCCCCAGGAAAGATGAACTTTTATCAAGGATTTGTGCTTAACTTGATTTCAGATCAGCTGGGGATGTTGATGGAAACATTGTTTATTGGTGTAATGTTAACCAACAATGCCTCCAAAATGAATTCGATATTCTGTTGGGGAGAATATCAAATGAAACTAGACTCGCGGGGGAATCTAGGGAAGTCCTTACCGTTAGAGGTGTGATATTAACTTAACGGGTTGGAAATAGTCTTGTCAGAAGTGTAATGTTAACTTGACAAGGACATGAGTTAGAGGTGTGATATTAACTTAACTCATCGACATCTCAGTTTTATAAGGGAAAACTGAGGGTGTCACTGTCATAGGTGTGATGTTTAACTTAACAGTGAGGGTAATGCTAGAGGTGTAATGTTGAACTTGGCATTAGTCGTCTCGGCTTGAAGAAGTCGAGGAAAGGTCATAGCCATAGGTGTATTGTTGAACTTAGCAATGACTCGGATGCTAGAAGTGTAGTGTTAACTTGGCATCGTTCGTCTCGGCTTAAGGAAGTCGAGGAAAGGTCATAGCCATAGGTGTATTGTTGAACTTAGCAATGACTCGGATGCTAGAAGTGTAGTGTTAACTTGGCATCGTCCATTTCAGCTTCGATATGGAAGTCTGAAGAAAGGGTGACTGTCAGAGGTGTAATATTAACTTGACGGGCACCTGATATACTGCTTAGAGGTGTAATGTTAACTTAAACAGTAGTTTGTCAGAGGTGTGATATTAACTTGACAAGAATTGGCTCTTGATAGGAGCAATTTGAGGACCTGTCATTCTATTGATGAGAATTGACAAGTGGAATTTGAAATACCAGAGGTATAGTGTTAACTTGGCAATTTTGAAGTTTGCTGCTCTATGTAGAGGTGACAAGCAGGGCTTGTACTCGACAAGGAGTATTCATTACCAGAGGTATAGTGTTTAACGTAGTAATGATTGCATTTTGTGGTCCTACCATTCTATGGATGAGAATTGGTAAGGGATTTTGGAGGAGAGAGTGGAATCAGGTCCACTTAGGATTTTTAGCAAACCCTCAGCTGTCAACGGATTTGAGGTGCCTTTACCAACTACCGTTTGAGTTGGGCTAGCCATGCTATTCCCCTCAGCATGATGAGTTGTTGAGGATTTATGTTGGGCTTAAATGCCAACGTTTTCCTCTATCCTTAGCCGTCGAAGGCGTCGGATGTTTGATCAGAGGTGTGGTTTTAACTTGATCGGCAGGATTTTTAGCAAACCCTCAGCTATCAACGGATTTGAGATGCCTTTACCAACTACCGTTTGAGTTGGGCTAGTCATGCTATTTCCCTCAGCATGATGAGTTGTCGAGGATTTATGTTGGGCTTAAATGCCAACATTTTCCTCTATCCTTAGCCGTCGGAGGCGTTGGATGTTTTTCCGATCAGAGGTGTATTTTTAACTTGATCAACAGAAGAACACCATCTAGGGATAGTATTTCTTCAGGAATTTGCCATTGATTGGCATCATGAGTGTATCGCCATTAGAGGTTATGAGACGATACGATCCATTCGAGTAGACCGACTCTACTACAAATGGTCCTTCCCATTTGGGTTGGAATTTTCCCTTCGTCTTGTGCGTCATGACCATGGGTCTCCGGACGGCTAAGACAAGGTCGCCTTTCTTGAAAGTTCGCGTCTTGACTTTCTTGTTGAAGGCTCTAGTGATGCGAGCTTGATAAAGCTCGATCTGCTGCTGGGCCTGCAGACGCTTGTCGTCTAAGGCCTCCAGTTCTTGGAGTCGCTGTCGATGCTTCTCCTCTGTTGTCATCTCGGCGGTCAGGGCGACGCGTAGAGATGGAATTTGGATTTCCAGTGGGAGGACAGCTTCACATCCGTACACCAAGGAAAATGGCGTGGCTTTAGTTGGGGTTCGCACGGTCGTGCGATATGCCCATAAGCATTCACCCAGCTTATCGTCCCAGTCTCGTTGACTTTTCGAGACGAATTTCTTAAGAAGCTTGCCAATAGTCTTATTGAAAGCTTCCGCGAGGCCGTTGGCGGGAGGATAGTATGCCGTTGAAGACACACTCTGGATTCTGAACTTGGCACAGAATCTCTGGAAAGCCTGGCTGATGAACTGGGGTCCATTGTCATGGACGATCCGCCGAGGCACACCAAAGCGATAGATAACGTGATGTTTCACGAACTTGATCACGTTAGACGATTTTACCTCTTTTAGAGGAACAGCTTCGGCCCACTTGGAGAAGTAATCGGTTATTGCTAGAATGAACCGATGTCCTTTCGACGATGGTGGGCTGATGGGGCCAACCACGTCCATCCCCCACATTTCGAACGGCCAAGTAGAGGTCGTAGAGTGGAGGTACCCTGGTGCCTGATGGATGAAATCGCCATGTATTTGACAGGCATGACATCTTTTGGCGTAAGCGACGGCATCGGCGACCATTTTGGGCCAGTAGTACCCCAATCTTTGGAGTCTGTTTGCCAGCTTCGGACCAGGTTGGTGAGCTCCACATGTGCCATCATGGGCTTCTTTCAACATTTCGCGGGCCTCTTTTGATGAGAGGCACCGGAGCAGGATCCCGTCATGCGATCGACGGTACAGTGTTCGCGTGATCGCATTATAATAAAATTTGGGGGCTTTCCTCCGAATGGCGGCCGCCTCTTTGGTGTCTTCAGGCAAGATGCCGTATAAGACATAATCAATATAGGGAAATCGCCAGTCTTTAAGCTCTGGAGCGGTTGACACTTCAAGTGTCTCTTTACCGCGACGATCTCCTGTTGACCCTGGGTAGTCTCCGGGGGGGATTTTTGGACAGTATAGGTCGTGGCTATAGACGAATACTTTCTCCATTGCTCCCGCTGGAAGAGCTAGGGAAGCTGCGAGAGATGCGAGGGCGTCTGCATGCGCATTTTGGCTTCGCGGCACATGGTCGATGTAGAAGTTTGAAAACTTTTCCGCCATGTGGATTGTCGCGTCGTAGTAGGGTACTAGATCTTCATGTCTGACCTCATACTCTCCGCGAACTTGGCTGACGATGAGTTTGGAGTCACCGTACGCCTCGAGATTTTTAACGCCAATCTCATCGGCGAATTGCATCCCAATCAGGAGAGCGTTGTATTCCGCCACATTGTTGGAACAGGGTTCGGTTAACGAGATAGCCCGGGGGATCACGTAGTTTTGTGGGGAGACGAGTACTACTCCTACCCCCGCTACTGTGTGTCCCTTTGGGCTTGCCCTTGATGCACCATCGAAGAAAAGTTGCCATACTTGTCCTTCAAATGATGTCTGAGTCAGGCAGACTTCGGCGACCTCATCTGGGAGATCCTCATAGAGTTTGGCTGCCCTCGGATCTGGGTGTTCAGCTAAGAAGTCCGCCACCGCTTGTCCTTTAATGGCCTTCTGTGGCAGGAAGTGCATCTCATATTGAGAGAGCAATATAGCCCATTTCGCCAGCCGGCCATTCAATGATGAAGGCTTTGTCATAAGCAACCTCAGGGGGTTGACTTTTGATATGACATTTATGGTTTGGCCTACCAGATAGTGTCGCATTTTCTGAATAGCGAACACCAAGGCCAAACACTCCTTCTCGATCGGGTTGTACCGATGTTCGGCCCCGATCATTGTTCTACTGAGGTAGTAGATCGCTTGTTCTCGTCCTTGGTCATCATTCTGAGCTAGTAGGGCTCCCAAAGAATGATCCATCGATCGGACGTACACCAGGAAGGGCTTTCCGGATACCGGAGCTGCAAGTATTGGTGGTTGGGTGAGGTATCGTTTGATCTCCTCGAATGCTTGCTGGCAAGCGTCGTCCCATATGAACGAGACTCCCTTCTTCATCAGCTTAGCGAAGGGTTGGCATCTTCCGGAGAGATTTGAAATAAATCTGCGGATGTATGCCAGTCGTCCCTGCAATCCTCTGAGCTCCCTGAGGCTTCTTGGAGGTTGCATTTCCTGAATGGCGCGAACCTTCTCCGGATCCAAATGAATTCCGGTAGAGGTTACAACAAACCCTAGGAATTTCCCGCTGGCTACCCCCAGGAATGATTTGGTGGGATTCATCTTCAATTGATGAGCCCGCATGATGTCAAAGACCACCTTAGGTCGGCTATGTGATCGCCTTTAGTGCGGCTTTTCACCGCGATGTCATCGACATAGCACTCCACCGTCTTGCGTATCTGCTGGTGGAAAATGGCATTCATAGCCCTTTGGTATGTTGCCCCTGCATTCTTTAGTCCGAAGGGCATGACGGTGTAGCAGTATACTCCTAGAGGTGTCCTGAAGGAGGTATGCTTTTCGTCGTCAGGGTACATCTTGATTTGATTGTAACCTGAGAATCCGTCCATAAAGGACATTCGCTCGAACCCGCATGTATTGTCAATCATGACATCTGTGATTGGCAACGGGAACTCGTCTTTGGGGCAGGCCTCGTTTAGATCGCGGAAGTCGATGCAGATCCGGATCTTCCCGTTCTTCTTAGCAACGGGGACAATGTTAGCTACCCAGTCGGGATGTTGTTCCTCCCTGATGAAGCCGGAGTCAATAAGCTTCTTGACTTCTGATTGAATGGCCTCCATTATTTCGGGACGAAACCGTCGCTGCTGTTGCTTGACGGGTTTTACATCTGGACTGATGTTGAGGCGGTGCATAGCCACTTGAGGATCAAGTCCAGGCATGTCCTCATAATTCCAGGCGAAGACGTCTATATATTCTTGTATAAGAGATATTAGATCCTTCTTCTCTGATGGTGACAGGCCGTCACTTATGAAGATGGGCTTAGGATTAGCATCATCTCCTAGGTTGATCTGAACAACTTTGTCTTCTGTGGGTGGCTCACGCTGTTCGAAGCGGATATCCCAGAGAGCATTCAGGTGTTTGATCCAGGGGTCTGTATCCAACTGGATCATTTCTTCGTCTTCGTCTTCCAGATGGCTTGTTGAAACCATGTTTACTGAAAGCCCTTTGAAGATGTTGCCAATACTGACATCTGATTCCCACGATGACGTGTCTGAAGAGTGATCATGGCCTGATGGTTCCTCAGAATCAGAGGCTGACGGCACTGGAGTTGATACATAGCCTAACCCCCGGCGGGTCTGATGATAATAGTCAGGTGCTTTCCCTTTCGGTACAAAAGATCGAAGCAATGATCTCCTTCCTTTGCCGAAGTTTAACCCGGGCCGCTGGCTAGATCATACCCCATACGCTTCATCATCTTGAGCGTTCTCGGTTCATAGTGATTGAACTGGGGGGATTCATCCTCGCCTTCTGATTCTTCATGGGGCGTTGGTTCAGACATGATTCGTCCAAAGAGGATAGGTCTCTGGCCCTTTTGTCTGGCTGGAACCATAAATGAAGATCCTTGCGCGTCACCATCATCATGGTACGTCCCGAAGGATGATTTTATAGGTACATGCAATGATGTCAGAGCATTCATTGCCGACCATACATCCTCGCCCATGTCGGTACTAGTATCCGACGGTATTGACTCAGATTCATACACAGGAAAATACGCGAAATCTAAGTCTTCATTAATATACCAACCGCCTGCATCGTCGGTGGTATCAACATCGAGCTTATTAGTGCTCTTTACAAGTGGTTCTAACTCCCACAGGCACTCTTCTTCTTCGGGCTCGGTGTCAGCTTCATTACCAGAGTCTGGCTCCTCTGGTTGCGGGGTTCCATTATTCTCCTCATATAAGAGGGAATCCGTGAAATAGTTCTCGACCCCTTTGAACGGATGCCTTTCGGCGATCAACGTTCGAACCTGTCCGCTCTCGTCAATGTATTTCATGACTTGATGGAGAGTGGAGGGGACGATGGAGTTTTGGTGGATCCATGGTCGTCCCAGCAACAGGTTGTAGGAAGTGTCAGCGTCAATGACATAACACGTCACTTCCGATTTGAGGCTCCCGATCCGGCATTTGAGCTTGATCTTCCCCATCGGGCGGGAGCTGTTGGCATTAAACCCATAAATAGTCGTCTGGGTTGGGTTCAGACGATGGGCGGGAATGCCAAGAAATTGCATGACTCGGCGAGGTATGATGCTCAGTGCGGACCCTGGGTCTACCTGGATGCGGTTCACCTCGGATGACCCAATATACCCCGTGAAGTATAAGGGTCGGTCATGCTTTCCTTTAACCTGCATGTCGTCTGCTGTGAAGGAAATGCAGGGAACATTTGGAGAGGTGTGGAGGCAATCCTCTACATCTTTCTCTCTCGGTACGTGGGTCAGAAAGACCTCAGCGTTCGTCAGGGCTTCTTGTAGAGCCTCTCTGGTTGACTTAGATAGCCTCAGGAGCTCATACAAGGTAATGCGTGCCGGGATGTTGGCTAACTGAGCCAGCACATCGAAGCGGTAAGGTGTCGAAGGTGTCGAAGATCCTTCCGCTGCACTTCTTGAAAGAACCCGAGAAAACCGAGTTTCTTTCTGTTTCTCCACGGGTGGTTTTGTGGAGGGCTGAGCTGGCTCTACAGCTGGTTGAGGAGGGACCACCGCCTTTTCGCCGTACTGCTTCAAGTACGCCTGCCCTGAGCGGGTGCCTGATGTCGGTTGGTTGGGCTCTGCCGCCAGGACCATTGTCTCCTCTTCTGAGTCGGTCAGCGAAGGAACATCAGCGTCTGCTTCCCGGGAAGAAGCGCAGATCACGTGGCAAGATGAAGCCTTTCCTTTGCCTTTGGACTTCCTGTTGGTCACAGTCGTCCATTGCTGCTCGTCAACGAGGTCAGGGTGGACCCACATGATTTCCCCTTGAGGTGTAGGGACGGGTACCAAGCCTTTCTCCTGCTGCTGATGAGGGTCTGTATTGACCACTCTCAATTCTCCTTTCGGGACAGATATCACTCCCACGGGCATCGGGGGTCGTGTCCCGAAGTGGAGTGCCGACGTCATGTTGGCCGCCCTCTGTTTCTGCTCCGGTCGGAGTTTTAATACCTCCGCGTCAATTAGGGCTTGAAGGACGTCCTTGAAGATGTAGCAGCTCTTGGTAGGGTGCCCGAGCATCCTATGGTACAGGCAGTAGTTGGGGTTGTCGGTCTTGCCGACTTCTTCTGGGCGCCTGATTTCAGGGAGCTTCAGTCGATTGCTCTTGTTGAGTAATTTGAAGAGCGAGTCGACATGTTCCTCCTTGAAGGAATATTGTTTGTTGGCGCGGGGTTGGCTGGAAGAGCCACCTGCTCTGCCTGGTTGAGGCTTGACGGGAGATTTGGTCTCCGTTGCCAAGTTATCCTTCCGTTTGGTTTGGAGGGATGTGTCTGGCGCACGTCTTGTCGACCTTTCTGGCCTGGGCCTGCCTTCTTCCGCTCTGACGCGGGCGACAATCTCTTCAGCCTGTTCACCTTGCTGGACTAACTGTTTCCAGGTGCGGCTTTCTGCTACTCCTATTTGAGCAAGGAGTGAAGTTTGGAGATTGTGGCGACATGTTTCCACCAGGGTGGCCTGGGTCATGCCGCTCGGACATCGGAGTGCCGTGTTCCGAAATCTTTCTACGAAAGACTTAACGGACTCTCCCTTTCGTTGCTTGGTAGCTAAAAGGGTAGGCATGGTAACCTCCGAATCATCCTCGAAGAAGCGTGTTAGGAACAGCTTCTCGAGGTCGCCCCAGTTCTTGATTGAACCTTCAGGGAGTTTCATAAACCATTCAAAGGCTAACCCTTTCAGGGTGCCAATGAATAGACGTGCCAGGATGGCATCGTTATCTACCACATTCCCAGTTTGGGATTTGAAGTAGTAGATATGCTGGTTGGGCGACCCCTTTCCGTCGAATGCTTGGAGAGTTGGAGCCTTGAATCTAGGAGGGTACGGGACTAAGTCCCACTCGGCCGGATACGGCCGGACCACTCCAGCTTCTTGGAGATCTTTACGACTAGCAAGGGCATTGAGTCGTTGCTCCAATAGGCTCATTTTTTGATTTTGAGCCTTCTCCGAATCTGGGTCGCTTCCTGCATGTGCTGAAGGTCTGGACACATTCGAAGGAGTGGATCGTCGTGTCCCATCGGAAGGATCAGAGGGTGGACTTCCTCCTCTTCCCCTTCTAGCTCTTGGCCTTCTGGGAGGAGATCTTGCCCTCTCGTCAAGCAGTTTCTCAAGCATATGCTTGAGGTCGTCAATGGTTCTCTGCTGAGAGGAGAGTACTTCCATTTGGTGCTTCTGCATCCGGGCCAAGTACTTAGTTGTCTCCTCGGGAGCATTTGCTGTGTCCTCAGGAGCGTCTGCCATGTAGGCGGAAACCTCCTTTCCACCGGAAGAATTCGAAGCCCATGATTCTATCACAACTGAGTGAGAATCATCTTCCCTAATGCCGCGGGATAGGGCATTGTAGTCAATTGGGGTGATGGCTCCAGTCCGGGTACGGGTGTGTCGATACACCCCTTCTGGCTCAGAGTCTGACCCCTCTGAATTGACCATAGGTTGTTTTCCCCTGCTTCTGCTTGTCATATATGCAGTGAGCTCCGGGTACTCAACGTCAGGGAAGGTTCTCCTTCGGTGGGAGCGTCTTCTTTTAGCTGACGGGGGAATCAGGGTCAGCTGTCTAATCAAAGACGGCTGGTGAACGCCTGATTCGCAATGGCATTCAGAGAGCATCTGGATGAGCTGTTGACAGCAGCAAGAAGAAGTGGCCTGATTGGCACTTCTTTTCCTTGTCAAATAATCCCTCAAATCCGTGGGAGGGGGATTAAATAGACTGGCCTCACAGCGTCGAAGACGGGGGGCAGTCGTGTGTTGCGCTGTCTGGACGCAAGTCTCAGAAACGCGGAGATCACACTGTTGCGTTACGCGCGTCTGGCGTCTCTGTTGAGACGAGACGCGGTCCTCGCGTTGCAGTCTGCTGCGTTGGAGCAGAGAGACTTGGGACGTTACGCGCGTCTGGCGTCTCTGTTGAGACGAGACGCGGTCGTCGCACTGTTGTCCACTGCGTTGGGGCAGAGACACTTGGGGCGTCACGCGCGTCTGGTGTCTCTGTTGAGACGAGACGCGGTCCTCGCACTGTTGGGAGATTTCGCGCGTCTGGCGTCTCTGTTGAGACGAGACGCGGTTCTCGCACTGTTGTCCGCTGCGTTGAAGCAGAGGGACTTGGAAGATAATGGGCTGCTGGGCCCCACGCCTGGGAACGCATGCGTCCTGCGTTTGATGAGACGCAGAAACTTCGCTTCGGCGTTTGGTAAGTTGGTCTCCAGCAGACTCAACTTGAGGAATCTCACGTTTGGGTCGCCAAACGCGGATTTCTTGCACTGGTCGAGGTGCGGGCAAGGCATCATATTGAACGCCGCGTCCAACCCCAGTCAGAGAACCATCGGTTCCAACCGAGTGTTGACGCGCGCGTCGTCTTTGTCGACGCTCGGCATTTCGATTGCGTCGTGGAGGAGGAGAGAAGCCAACAACTTCCTGGTTTGAAGAACCAGGGCTGTTCACCACGCGGGTCTCTTGGGAGACGTTGACGCGGGGTTTCTGCGAGACGCGGGCGTTCTGCAAGACGCGGGCGTCACGCGAGACGCGGGCGTTGTGCGAGACGCGGTCGATCGCAGCAACAGTTGTGCCGTGGACCACGCGGGCCTTCAGAGAGGCGTTGGCGCGTGGGTTCTGCGCGTCGCGGTTGATCGCAGCAGAGGCGTTGGATGTTACGCGGGCCTTCGAGGAGGCGTTGACGCGTGAACTGGGCGCGGCACAGAGGGTGACAGCAGCGCCTGGTTGAGCCACAGATTGGGCTTCGGGAGGCTGCGTCGTTGAGACCCTGCGGCAGACGCGGGTCTTGGGGCTCTTGGAGCCAGAAGAGAGAAACTCTTCATACTTCGCCTGGTCGAACTCAACGACGAGTGATTCGACCATCTTTCCCTTACGGAGAACGTCATCCTGCACCACGATGTGTTCATCGGTCACGAATGTAGTCCCCAGCGGAGTCGCCATCTCTTGTTCGGTACGGAAAAGAGATTTTGCCGTAAAATTTCCTTGAATCAGTTGAAAGATTACAACAAAACAATATTCCGACTACAAGGGAGGGAGGATGCTTGGATCTTCCCTTTGTTTAAGGCTGGGTTCTTCGTGTGGCGATGGAGAGTGAATCTTGTTCTCCGTTGACCAGATGACCGTCCTGGACCGTCGGGGGTCTTCTCTTCGGCCGGTAGGGGAGTAACTCAGCTCCGGCTACCAAACTCTCAAAGAGGAGGTAGGCGAAGATAGGCTAGTACTCAGTAAGCCTGTTGAAGAATCTCTTCTCTCTCGGTCGTCGACGTCGGGCTTCTCTCTCTTGATGCCTTGATCTTATGACCCTCTGGATTCAAAAATGCCGACCTTAATTGATCACTCGACCTTCTTCTCCCACTGAATCCAAATCTTCGACCTTTCCTTCATAGCCAACAGGGCTATTTATAGGGGTCTTAGGGGGTGATCGTGCCCCCCTAAAAATGCGCCTGAATGAGGGCCGTTACCCGCGATACGCGCGGTAACTGACTCCCCACGATCTGGGCGGTTGCAACTGAGACGCGGATTTCAGACTAAACGCGCCTTGATGCTGAGACGCGGGCTTCAAGCCGGACGCGCCTTGGATGCTGAGACGCAAGCTTCAGTCCCTTGCGTCTTGGATGCTGAGACGCGGGCGTCGAGCCAACGCGCCTTGATATTGAGACGCGGGCTTCGGGCCGACGCGCTTTGATGTTAAGACGCGGGCTTCAGGCCGACGCGCTTTGATGTTTAAGACGCGGGCTTCAGGCCGACGCGTCTTGAAGTTGAGACGCGGGCTTCAGGCCGACGCGTCTTGAAGTTGAGACGCGGGCTTCAGGCCGACGCGTCTTGAAGTTGAGACGCGGGCTTCAATCCTTTGCGTCTTTGAGACTGCTTCTTTGGTGGCTTGCCTGGTTAGTCATTTTTAGACAGCCTACAAGGAGTTGTCTCCACAAGAACAAGGATCACAGGAACAATAGTGATCTCCTCAAGATCACAAAACTCTTCCTCAAACTCTTTTACAACACTCTCACTCTTTTTACAACTTCTCTATAGTATGAGTAAAGGACTTTTGGCTCTATGAAGTGTGGTGAGAAAACTTCAGTTGTAAAGTGATATTAGCAATCAAACACAACTGAAAAACTAGCTCAAAAGATTGGAATTGAAAGCTTTAAACAATTTTTCTTTTTCTCTTTGAAAACAATGAAAACTTGAGGATTTTTCTAAGTGAATAACAAAGACCTATTGCCCTCTATTTATAAGGAGAGAATAGGTTAAAACTCTTTTCTTTACACCTAATTTG
This sequence comes from Agave tequilana, assembly GCA_038442645.1. Lineage (NCBI taxonomy): Eukaryota > Viridiplantae > Streptophyta > Magnoliopsida > Asparagales > Asparagaceae > Agave > Agave tequilana. Next base: position 79,094 of record JAVJIF010010428.1, on the reverse strand, counting down.
ACCTGCAAAAGGCCTCCAACAACTCTCTAAAACTCTGATAAAGAAGAAAAAGAAAACAGATTTTCAGACTTGCCCAAAGAGGAAAGAGCCGTTAGGCTGCAGCAGGCTTGGCGGTCGACCGGTCGGTCGACCGTCGCCTTGCTGGCAAAGAGCCGTTGGGCTCCGGTCGACTGTCCGGTCGACCGTCTCCTCAAAGGAAACACAGTTTCCTTAGTGCGGTCGACCGGGCGGTCGACCGAAACAAACCGAGAGTGGCCTGCTTACAGTCGGTCGACCGGGCCGGTCGACCGACAGACGTGCACAAACGTGCACGTCCTGACACAGGCGCCGGTCGACCGGGCGGTCGGCCGGTCAACCTGAAACAGGGAAAACTGGCAGGATTTGGAGTTGGAAAATTTTGTGAAAAAATATTTTGAGATACTTATAACTAAGTATTATGCAAAAATAGTCTATACACATGTTTTTAAACAAGATATTCAATTGTAACAATTTTGGATACATGTATATATAAACTTAGGCATAAAACTTAGAAACAAACATTTTTAAAACATAGAATTTTGTAAGGAAAAATGTGTGTGTGTATCCTAGAGCCAAATATCATATACTCAAACTTTAACATTCTATTCTTACAAAGTTTTAAGGACTTCAAGGCTTCAAGAGGGGCTTTCTCCACTTGATCTTCAGTTTTGCATCTTGAGCCCAATTTGAGTTATCTTGAGTCCAAGTCACCTTCCTTTAGGGAAGAAAACACCTATGCAAGATAGAAATCCTGAGACACACTTAAACAACAAATAATATTAGTACAAATAACTAATATGTTTTGTAATCATCAAAACACACTAAAGACGGGTGATTGTAACCTTGGGCCAACAATCTCCCCCTTTTTGATGATGACAAAACATATAAGTTATTTAACAAATAAAGGAAGAAGAGCTTGGAAAGCTCCCCTCAAACAATGCTATGTAAAAAATAACTATGAGTGAGATACATGAAGCATTGAAAACATTGAAAACACAATTTTTGTCAAAAACTTAAGTACCAATTGAAATCAAACTTAATCTTATATACCAATTAAACTTATACTTTTTCTCTTAAACTTATAGTTTTAATCTTTTTCTCCCAAAACTCAAGTAAATAAACAAAACTCAAACTATAAGCAAACTTATTTCTTTTTCTCCCCCTTTTTGTCATACATCAAAAAGGGTTAAAATCAAAACAAGCAAAACACCAAAATAGAAATATTTTTAAGAATCTATCATGCAAACATTCAACTCACCACAAATAAATGAAAATCTAGCATAATCTAGAGGTTTAGTAAAAATATCGGCAAGTTGAAAATCGGTAGAAACATAATCAATATCAATATCACCTTTCTCATAATGATCTCGAAGAAAGTGATACCTAATGTCAATGTGTTTGGTTTTACTATGTTGATTTGCATTCTTTGTCATGTGAATAGTACTAGTATTATCACAAAATATTTTAACATGATCAAAGTGTAAATCATAGTCAAGGAGAGTATGTTTCATCCAAAGAACTTGTGCACAACAAGCTCCGGCTGCAACATACTCCGCCTCGGCGGTTGAAAGGGCTACCGAATTTTGCTTTTTGGAAGACCAAGATACAAGACAATTACCTAAGAATTGACATGGTCCACTTGTACTCTTCCTATCTACCCTACAACCCGCATAGTCGGCATCCGAAAAACTCGTCATTGAAAATTGGCCCGTTTTCGGATACCACAAACCCATTTCAATAGTGCCCTTTAGGTATCTAATTATGCGTTTAACCGCAATTATGTGAGATTCTTTAGGACAAGATTGAAAACGTGCACAAAGACAAACGGAAAACATAATATCCGGCCTACTAGCGTCAAATAAAGCAAGCTACCTATCATGCTACGATATAATTTAATGTCGACACTTTTACCTTGTTCATCCTTGTCAAGCTTTGTAGTTGTTACCATGGGAGTTTTGCTTACTTTAGATTCTTCAAGCCCGAACCTCTTGATTAGTTCCTTTGTGTACTTGGCTTGATTGATGAAGATCCCATCCTTCCTTTGCTTGATTTGGAGTCCAAGGAAATAATTGAGTTCCCCCATCATAGACATTTCGAATTCATCCTTCATGCATGACTCAAAAGCTTGACAAAGAGATTCATTAGTAGAACCAAATATAATATCATCTACATAAATTTGCACAATAAGAATATTATTTTCTACATGTTTTGTAAACAAGGTTGTATCAATTTTACCTTTCTTAAAACCATTTGAAATCAAAAATGAAGAAAGTCTTTCATACCAAGCCCTAGGGGCTTGTTTTAAACCATAAAGAGCTTTATCTAATTTAAAAAACAAAATCCGGATGTGTAGGATCAACAAACCCGGGGGTTGTTCAACATACACTTCCTATTCAATAAAACCATTTAGAAAAGCACTTTTAACATCCATTTGAAATAATTTAAAATCTTTATATGAGGCAAATGCTAGTGTCATCCGTATGGCTTCAAGCCGTGCTACGGGTGCAAAGGTTTCTTCAAAATCGATTCCTTCGATTTGAGTGTAACCTTGGGCAACTAACCTAGCTTTATTCCTAACAACGTTACCCGATTCATCCAACTTGTTCTTAAAGATCCACTTAGTACCAATTGTTGGTCTATCGTGGGGCCTAGGAACAAGGTGCCAAACTTGATTGCGCTCAAATTGATTGAGTTCCTCTTGCATAGCTAGCAACCAATATGAATCGGCCTCGGCTTCGAGGACGTTCTTGGGTTCAACATGAGAAATAAATGCATAATGTCCACAATAGTCATGAAGTTTAGAGCGAGTTGTTACCCCTTTTGATACATCACCTATGACGAGGTCCTTGGGATGATGTGGATTGTATCTCCAATCCTTTGGAAGTTGTTGAGTGGGCTCTTCTCCATTTGTTTGATCTTCATTTCCTTGAGCCTCTTGTATTTTAGCTTCACTTCCTTCATCATCCTTTGGCTTGTCTCCCATAGTAGGTGTATCCTCCAAGGTCATTTTCTCCAAGCCTTCATGCAAAGCATCTATTTCTACAACATTCTTAACAAACAAGTTAGATTCCTCAAACTTAACATGTATAGATTCCTCAATAGTCAATGATGACCTATTGAAGACTCTATAAGCCTTACTAGTACTAGAGTAACCCACAAATATAGCCTCATAAGATTTAGGATCAAATTTTCCTAAATTATCTTTTGTATTTAAAACAAAACATTTGCATCCAAAAACCTTGAAATATGAAACATTTGGTTTTCTAGAAAAGTACATTTCAAAAGAGGTTTTTGTAGTATTTTTACACAAGAAAACACGATTTGATATATAGCATGATGTATTAACGGCCTCGGCCCACAAATAATGTGGTAGACCGTATTCACTAAGCATTGTCCTAGCCATCTCTTGCAAAGTTTGATTTTTCCGTTCAACTACTCCATTTTGTTGTGGAGTTCTAGGACAAGATAGTTCATGCTTTATTCCATGTTCTTCACAAAAAGTGGTAAAGGGTTGGTTAATGAATTCACCTCCTCTATCACTTCTTATTCTTAAAATCGAAACATCTTTTTCTTTTTCAACTCTTTTCTTAAACGTTTGGAAATACGAAAATGCTTGATTTTTATGCTCAAGAAAGAAAACCCAAGTAAAACGTGAAAAATCATCAACTAAAACAAATGCAAATCTATTCCCACTTAGACTTTTGGTTTGTGTAGGGCCAAATAAATCCATGTGGATTAACTCCAAAGGACGTGATGTCATGATATCCTTAATTGACTTGAAAGAAGACTTAGTTTGTTTCCCAAATTGACATGCGTCACAAACTCGGTCTTTTTCAAAATTCAAACAAGGAATACCTTTCACCATTCCTTTGTGTTAAGCCTAGATATATGGTCAAAAGAAATGTGGCCTAATCTTCTATGCCACAACCAAGAGTCGTCATCGAGGGCTTTTAAACATGTTATATTACAAGACATATTTAACATATCTATCATATAAACATTACTTTCTCGAAAACCAGAAAACACACAAGCATTAGAAATTCTATCAATTACTTTACAAACAACATTATCAAAAACTACATCAAAACCTTTATCACATAATTGACTAACACTCAAGAGATTATGCTTGAGGCCGTCAACTAAAACTACATTTTCAATTAAAGGGGATGTGCCAAGTTTTACATTACCAATACCGATGATTTTACCCTTGGCGTCATCTCCGAAGGTGACGGTGCCACCTTCATGGTATCTTGATAGGGTTGCAAAGTTGTTGATATCCCAAGTCATGTGCCTTGAGCAACCACTATCAAGATACCACAATCCTCTACGTCGTTGGGCTTTGGAAGGTACCTATATCATTTAACAAAGTTGTGACTTTGGTACCCAAACTTTTTTGGGTCCTTGAAAGTTAGTGTTTCGAACCCAAACATTATGAAAAGATGCACTTAGTCTATCATAGCAAAAATTGGCTAAGTGTCCTTTCCGCCCACAATGTGAACATGAGAACACTCTTCCATACATGAATGCATGATGAGTGTGTGAAGTGTGAGCATGCTTTGGGGGTTTGCCACGATGTAAAGGTTGTGTGGTATGAACATGAGCATGAGCATGGTGAACATTTTTCTTAGAGGCTTGTTTCTTAGGGAACATAGCCTCAATCTTTTTCTTATCAAACTCACTACACTTTTTCAAAACAATACCTAAAGAATCTATTCTTTCCTTAAGCATGGTAATCTCATTAGCATCAACAAATGGGGACTTGCCTTTACAAGAAGTCTTATATTTATCAAATTCATTTTTAGTGGAAACCAAGGTAGAATGCAAGTCATTATTTTCTTTAGAAAGATTTACAACTTGAAGACTAAGAGATTCATTTTTCTTTTTCATTTTAAATACTTTTTCTTTAAGAAGTCATAATTATGAGATAATTCTACAAAAGCTTCTCCTAACTCATCCATAGAAAGTTCATCATTAGGAGAAGTGGAAGGGGTTACCTTGCTTGTGCTTTCATTTGCCATGAAGCACATGTTGGCGGTATCAATCTCCTCCTCGGATTCGCTCTCGGAATCCCATGTAGCTTTCATTGCCTTCTTCTTGTGAGGCTTCTTTGAGGTGGAGGGCTTCACTTTATCCGGACACTCCGCCACTATGTGTCCCGGTCTTTGGCAATTAAAGCAAATGATCTTTCTTTCTTCTTTGCCTCCTTGCCATCTCTTCCTTCCTTGAAATTTAGCCTTATTGTACATCCTCCGGACGTTCTTCACAAGAAGTAAGAGCTCTTCGTCATCTTCTTCTTCATCGTCTTCGTCGGAGTGTGTGGATTGGCTTTTGAAGGCTATAGTCTTCTTCTTGGAAGGAGCCATGTCCTCCCTCACTTTCCTCTCCATCTCATGGGTTTTGAGGTTCCCAATGAGACCAATTAGCTCCATCTCCTCCTTGTCATTGAGTTCCTTCAAGGTTGTTACTTTTACTTCCCATGAAGGAGGAAGAGCCCGGATGATCTTTCTTACTCTTTGATCGTTATCAATAGCATCACCTAGAGAAGAAAGTCCATTAGTAATCTTTGTAAATCTTGTAACCATATCATCTATGGTTTCATTTTCTTGCATGCAAAAATTCTCATATTGGGACCGAAGAAGGTCAATCTTAGCCCTCTTCACTTGTGAGGTCCCTTCATGTGTAACTAGTAAATGTGTCCAAATTTCATATGCGGACTTGCAATGAATAACTCTAGCTATGTCATCATCATTAAGGGCTTGAAGTAGTGCATAGTGAGCCCTAGCATTGGCATCAAATTCTTTGGTCTCTATTTCGGACCAAGTGGATTCATCACCGGGGGGTGCACTAAAGGGTTTGGTCACGGCCTTTGCAACTCGACTACCTAGAGATTGCAAGAAAACGGTCATCTTAACCTTCCATATGGGAAAGTTAAGTCCATCAAACTTAGGGGGTGTCTTAATACCATCGGCCATCTTTACTAAGTGAGAATGAATGAAATGATTAGCAATATTAGGATCTTTCTAGGGTTGTTAAGCCAAGAGCCTAGTAACCAAGCTCTGATAAAAATTGAAATACACCTAGAGGGGGGGTGAATAGGTGTAATTGATAATCTAATGATCTTTTTAAACTTAATAGAATGAGTGATGCAACGATCTCTCAAAACACGACTAAGAGCCGAATACCCCGTGAGAGGTTCTGAACTCCTTCCTCCCAATTCCCCTTAAAAATGGGTTAGAGGTGCGCAATGCAACCGTGTTGTATGAGATATGATCGAACAAGTAAAGAATGAAATGCTATGATGAAATACACACAATCAACAACACAAGTAAAACAAACAAGAGAAGATTGCACAAGAAAAGGGTTAGTTCTCAAGCAAATAATTGAAGACAATATAAAGTAAGAGAAAAAGTAAGCAAGAATAACGCAAGGCAATCGCAAACACAATTGATTTGTTTCGAGGTTCGAGCCACCGCTCTAGTCCCCGCCTTCACCTCCGTGAAGGGTTTCCACTATCCACCGAGGATGCCTTACAAGTTTGGTCTACCGAAGACCCCAAGCCCTTAGCTTCACAACTTACAAAGAACTCCACCTAGGAGTTGTCTCCACAAGAACAAGGATCACAAGAACAATAGTGATCTCCTCAAGATCACAAAACTCTTCCTCAAACTCTTTTACAACACTCTCACTCTTTTTACAACTTCTCTATAGTATGAGTAAAGGACTTTTGGCTCTATGAAGTGTGGTGAGAAAACTTCAGTTGTAGAGTGATATTAGCAATCAAATACAACTGAAAAACTAGCTCAAAAGATTAGAATTGAAAGCTTTAAACAATTTTTCTTTTTCTCTTTGAAAACAATGAAAACTTGAAGATTTTTCTAAGTGAATAACAAAGACCTATTGCCCTCTATTGTTGGCCCAATGGCCTTCCACTCTAGTTTTGATGATGATCAACACTCATGTAGTTATGTTTACTAATATTCTTGTGTTTCTAAGTTTCAGATCATTAACAGGATATTAGTTGGTGATTAGCTTCAACAAGATGATTAGAAGCTTATCATGGTGATTCCGGTGCCAAAGCTTAAAGATCATACCTTTGCACTTGGAGAATCACGGAGTTTTGGAGCAAGTCTACTTGAAGATGAAGATCGTCAAGAAGACTTAGGTATCCTAGTTTAGATTGAGTTTTAGATCCATTTGTAAAGCTTAGTTTAGTTGATATGCTCAAGTGCACAAATCACACGCGTTTTATGATTGAGTTTTGGTTTTCATGAATAGTTGATCAAAACAAGTTTACATGTTTTATATGTATAGTAGATGTATTCTAGTTATACATACATGTTTTTAACTTGCTAAACAAACTTATTTTGATATCCCTATTCATGTTTTGGAAAAATCAAGTTTGATAAAAATACAAGTTTTGTTTTTGATAAAATTTGCAAGACACAAAAATAAATTGATATGTTGATATATTGTCTTGAAATTTTTATCACAGGTGTATGTTTTAATATAAAATGATAAAACAAATTTTGTGAATTTTTTAAAAGTGTTAAAAGATTTTTAGAAAATATTTTACACTGTTTTTCTGACCCTGCACTGTGCCTGCCAGGCCAGTTCGGTCGACCGGACCGGTCGACCACACCAAGTGGCCGGTCGACCGGGTCGGTCGACCGATGTGCACAAACGTGCACGCTGGCTACACATTGTAGTCGGTCGACCGGATCGGTCGACCGAGGTGAGAGCTCTGCTCTCGGGTTTTATCGGTCGACCGGGCCAGTCGACCGATGTTGCCCAACGGTCACTTTTTTGACCGTTGGCGGTCGACCGGACCGGTCGACCGGTGGCCTGACAGATTGCCACATCAGCCTAACGGCTAGTTTTCTGGTTTGGCCTATATAAACCCCATCTCTTTGGGATTTTGGCCAAGGTTTTTAAGTGAAAAATTTCTGGTTTTCTGAAGAGTTTAAAAGAGTTTTAAAAAGAAGTTTTTGGGCTTTATACTTCTAATCTTTATTGTTTTGGATTTTTGGAAAATCAAAGAAAACTAGGTTTTGGGATTTTGATTTGATCTTGCATTTTCTATCTTTTACAAGAGACTTCCCAATTAGTTTTTCTTTGTTGCTTGTTTCCAAAAACACTTAGTTTTCCACACTTGAGCCATATCTTCTATCCTAATCTACTAGGATCTTGTTTTTGTGGAAAAAGTAAAAGAGAAAGAAAAGAGAGAGTTTGAGGTTGTTGTTGTAAACCTCTTGTGTTGTAACCCTCCTTTTATTTGTGAATCCCTCTTCGGTAGAGGTGATCGGAGTGGTATTGGTTTGGATCCCTCAAGTGTGAGGTGATTGGGATTGTGTTTGTAAGCCTCTTAGGTAGAGGTGTGGTTGTTGGTTGACACCTCTAGTATGAGGTGTTGTGGTTTGTATTGAGAGAGGAGTTCGGTACTCCTTGGGTTGTAAGAAATCCTCTTCGGTAGAGGTTCCCTCGGTGGGAGTTGAGATAGTGGAAATCCTACACGGTGGTGTAGGCGGGGATGTAGAGCAAGGTGCTCGAACCTCGAAACAAATCTCGTTGTTTGCGATTGCTCCCATTGTCTCTCTAACTCTCTCTCATTTACTTTGTGCAAAGCATCATATACATATCATATCATAATTGTTTGTGTTGTGCATATTTCATATTGCCTTGCATTTATTCATATTGTTATTCACTCTTATATGCTTGGTTGTTTGTGTGTACACATTGCTTGGATTGCTTGTGTGTGTGTGCCTAACTTATACTCATCCAACAAGAGCTTCACAAAGCGCCTCAACCCATTTCAAGGGGAATCAAGAGGAGTTAGTCCAGAGCCTCGCAAGGGGAATTCGGCTACACTTGTTGTATTGTATTAGTTTGTGCATAATTTGCATTAGCTTCCGCATTTAGCGCACTTAGTTTGCATTTAGTTTCTTAGATTAGCAATCACACCTATTCACCCCCCCTCTAGGTGTTTTTCAATTGGTATCAGAGCTAGTGCTCCTGATACTTAGGCTTAACATCCTAGGAGTGAGATCCATTTGCTTGCTAATCTCATTTGCATTTGCTTGTTTGCACACATCTAGTTTATACCATGGACTTCATGACCCCACCTAGCTTTGACCCTTCCAACATTGATGTTTGGAAGTATAGGATGTCCATGTACCTAAAGACCCTAGGTTTGCATGTCTTCCTTGCCGCCACCAAGAGATGTTATCTTGGTGATTGCAATCATATAGGGGCCAATGCACAAGCCCTAGAGGCCATTAGAAGCACTTTATCTAAAGATTATCTTTTATGTGTTTCTAACTTTGATTCCGCTTTTGTAGTGTGGAACAAATTGACAACCACCAACACCTCCAAGCTTCAAGTCCAAATCCAACAAGAAGAGGAATCTAGTGGAGAATCCGAACCACAACAATGCTACATGGTCCAAGGGAATGACTCCCTTGAGGTACATTCGGAATCTCAACTAGATAGTAATGATTGTGCTAGTTCTTCAAATGATTATGTTGATCCCCATGCCTTAAATGAAGAACTATCTATTGTTTGTGAAAAACTAATAGAAAAATATAACTTGTTGAAAAAGAAGAGTCTAGGCATTAATAATGAAAATAAAAATTTGATTGCTAGACTTGATGTTGTTTTGCAAGAGAAAGAGGAGATTGCTAATGAAAGGGATTCATTAAAATCTCAACTTGGTCTTGCACTTAAAGAAAATGAGTTTTTGAAAAATAAAAATGATTGCCATGTTCTTTTGAAGAAAAATGAAAACTTGTCTTCAAAATTGATTTTGTTTTAAAAGAGAATGTTGATTTGAAAAATAAAATTATTTCTATTTCAAATGATTTAGATGTGTGTTTAAAGAAAAACATTGTTTTGCAAAATAAGATGGATGCACATGTTTGCCATGCTAGTGTAGCTTCTTCATCTAGTCTACCTAATGCATGTACCTCTTCTTCTAAAATTATTGATGATATTTGTATGTTAAAGAAGAGAGTAGATTGTTTGGGCTCCACTATGAGCCAATGTGCCATGAACCACTCACGGTTGGAAACCTTGGTTCGAAAGAAACAAGTTCCATCCTTTATGCATGCACACCCATCACGGCATACACATGCTTCACACGGACACCATCAACACAAGTATGTTCATGTGTACACATGTACACATTGTGGCCGAAAAGGCCATCTTGCTAAATTTTGCTATGATCGTTTACATGTTGAAAATTTAGTCAAGAAGTTTGTTTGGGTTAGAGAAGGGACTAACCCCCATGGACCCAACAAGATGTGGGTACCAAAGACCACCCCTCCTATTGTTTTTGATGTAGGTGTGGGCTCTCACATGACGTGAGAGTGATGACACCTTGGAGTGGATGCGTTCCGGACTTAAAGGAAATCAAATGGATGCATCACTTTCAAGGGAAGGTTGGTGGAGAGGACCACCATGTTTTGGAGACAAGGAGAGTTGCCCTCTAGGAGAGTTACCTATAATGTACATCATGAATCTAATACATGTGAATTTACATAGTAGTCATGTTTTAGGTTTATCATGATGATTTTCATATTTGTTTTGATGCTTCTTGTTAAGATTACTTGTTTAGATGTTAGTTTTCATTAAGACTAGGAATTATACTTGTACATATAGTGGGCCACAAATAAATCTATATATGTTTGGGCTTGATTGCTTATTTGAACCCATTAGATGTGCTAGTATAGTCTAGTTTTGATGATTCATACATTTCAAACTTGTATTCCATTTTTGGATTTGTTTTATAATTGTGTGTTTCACTTCATGTATATGTTTGTATTGCCAAACTTTAAGATATACATGTATACCCCTTGAGTCATTTGCCCTTCATGCAAATCTATATTTGGACTCAATTGTGTTTAGGGATATGTATGTATACTTCATGTTTGACAATTCATACATATACCTTGAAATGAAATTTGTTGTGATGAAAATTTAGTTTTTCATGTTTCATGTATTTATGTTTAACTTCATGTATATGTCCATCTAGTTCGAACTAATCTTATACATATACATCCTTTTTTGAGCCACGTGCCTTCATGCATATATTTTGTGGACTCGTTATGTTTTGGATATGTATGTATACTTTAGTTTGTATTAGACATACATATGCCTTGAAGATTAGATAGTTTTGATGATTTTCGTGTTTAAAGAATAATTGAGCTTAATGAAATATTTTTCATGATTATGATCTTCACATATTATTTGTACACTCATATCTATTGCTCATGTTTTGTTTCTCATGAGGTATGCTTTATTGGTTAGAGTGATGATTATCATGTGAATTTTTTTTTTTTGTTTCATTCCTTGCTTGAAGGATTTCGTGCTAGTTAACAAATTTTCCATTTAACTAGTTGCGGTGTTCTTCATTTTGGTAGTGATTTTCAAACAAAACTACATTTTCAAATCTATCTTTGAAAACCCCTACCATCCAAGGGCGGTAGGATGGGAGATCATGTTCATGTATTGCCCTAAATTGAAAATCTTTAAAACTTGAATTATGATTGGGTGGTAGATAATATGATGTATACACTTGACTTATTGTTATGTCAATTGGTATCATTGAACTCTTTCAATTGGTATCATTTTGATCTTCTTGTATACTCATATATGTTTTGTATGTATGTATACTTAAATTCTAAGTATATCAATTTCTATTGGTATCTATCTTTCATACATATATATGTTTGTATTTATGCTAGTGCTTGAGTTTCAATTTTGTTTAAATTGATTACTTTTAAATTGTTATCAAGACTATGCATGACTTTAGTTTGTATTTCATAAAGGGGGAGAAATTTGATTTTGTATTTCAATTGGTATTTGTACTCCCACACTTTATGATTAAAAGTTGTTATTTTGAACATATGATATCAACATCAAATTTGTTTATATATTTTCAAAATGAAATATATTTTTACAATTGGTATCAAAATTTGTGTTTAGACATTCAAAATTTGTTATGTTGTTTTACAATTGGTAATTTGTTATGTTTAATTATAATTGGTATTTTCAAAATTTTGTTTAAAGAAACTATTCAAAGTTTTGATTTGTATTTCCTATATGCAAGGAGAGCTTAACATCTCTCTTACATATAGATTCATGTTGAGTATATTATAAATTGAGGAGCTTGACAACTCTTCTTTATATGATATACGTGTGTAGGGGGAGCTTCACATCTCCTCTTATGCATTACATAATATGTGTTATATGAATTGGGGCTTGTCATCCTTTCTTCATGAAATGCATATGTGTAGGGAAGCTAACTTAGCGTCTTCCTCTTCATGAATGTATATAGCATATAACATATATTGATCCTTATTTATTGGTATCTAGATGCTTCATTGACACATTTTTTAATTGATATCATGTTTGTAGTCACCCCTTATTGATTTTGTTTTTGTTTTAGACAAAAAGGGGGAGAACATTGTTTGCATTGTTTTGATTGACAAAAAGGGGGAGAAAGATTTTTACCCCTCGTTTTATCTATGGTTTTGATTGTTTACCCCTTTGTTGATGATTAACAAAAGGGGAGAAGTATTTATGAAGTTTTATATGCATGCTTATGTTTATGCATATATTATGTTTTAATCTCAAGAATATTAAGTTTAATTGATATATAGAGTTTTCTTTGTAATTGGTATCTAGAGCTTATTTTGTTTTTATATATGCATGATTGTGTTTTTGCATATACCAAGTTCATGCATAGGGATAAATAATAAGATATGATGCATGCTTTTGTTTAGTATCATGTGCTTTCATTGCATATCTATTATGTTTATTGTGATGCATGAGTTAAGGGGGAGCTTCTTTGAAGCTTATCTTTAATCCATGCATATATAACTCCATGAGTTTTGTCATCATCAAAAAGGGGAGATTGTTGGCCCAATGGCCTTCCACTCTAGTTTTGATGATGATCAACACTCATGTAGTTATGTTTACTAATATTCTTGTGTTTCTAAGTTTCAGATCATTACAGGATATTAGTTGGTGATTAGCTTCAACAAGATGATTAGAAGCTTATCATGGTGATTCCGGTGCCAAAGCTTAAAGATCATACCTTTGCACTTGGAGAATCACGGAGTTTTGGAGCAAGTCTACTTGAAGATGAAGATCGTCAAGAAGACTTAGGTATCCTAATTTAGATTGAGTTTTAGATCCATTTGTAAAGCTTAGTTTAGTTGATATGCTCAAGTGCACAAATCACACACGTTTTATGATTGAGTTTTGGTTTTCATGAATAGTTGATCAAAACAAGTTTACATGTTTTATATGTATAGTAGATGTATTCTAGTTATACATACATGTTTTTAACTTGCTAAACAAACTTATTTTGATATCCCTATTCATGTTTTGGAAAAATCAAGTTTGATAAAAATACAAGTTTTGTTTTTGATAAAATTTGCAAGACACAAAAATAAATTGATATGTTGATATATTGTCTTGAAATTTTTATCACAGGTGTATGTTTTAATATAAAATGATAAAACAAATTTTGTGAATTTTTTAGAAGTGTTAAAAGATTTTTAGAAAATATTTTACACTGTTTTTCTGACCCTGCACTGTGCCTGCCAGGCCAGTTCGGTCGACCGGACCGGTCGACCGCACCAAGTGGCCGGTCGACCGGGTCGGTCGACCGATGTGCACAAACGTGCACGCTGGCTACACATTGTAGTCGGTCGACCGGATCGGTCGACCGAGGTGAGAGCTCTGCTCTCGGGTTTTATCGGTCGACCGGGCCGGTCGACCGATGTTACCCAACGGTCACTTTTTTGACCGTTGGCGGTCGACCGGACCGGTCGACCGGTGGCCTGACAGATTGCCACATCAGCCTAACGGCTAGTTTTCTGGTTTGGCCTATATAAACCCCATCTCTTTGGGATTTTGGCCAAGGTTTTTAAGTGAAAAATTTCTGGTTTTCTGAAGAGTTTAAAAGAGTTTTAAAAAGAAGTTTTTGGGCTTTATACTTCTAATCTTTATTGTTTTGGGTTTTTGGAAAATCAAAGAAAACTAGGTTTTGGGATTTTGATTTGATCTTGCATTTTCTATCTTTTACAAGAGACTTCCCAATTAGTTTTTCTTTGTTGCTTGTTTCCAAAAACACTTAGTTTTCCACACTTGAGCCATATCTTCTATCCTAATCTACTAGGATCTTGTTTTTGTGGAAAAAGTAAAAGAGAAAGAAAAGAGAGAGTTTGAGGTTGTTGTTGTAAACCTCTTGTGTTGTAACCCTCCTTTTATTTGTGAATCCCTCTTCGGTAGAGGTGATCGGAGTGGTATTGGTTTGGATCCCTCAAGTGTGAGGTGATTGGGATTGTGTTTGTAAGCCTCTTAGGTAGAGGTGTGGTTGTTGGTTGACACCTCTAGTGTGAGGTGTTGTGGTTTGTATTGAGAGAGGAGTTCGGTACTCCTTGGGTTGTAAGAAATCCTCTTCGGTAGAGGTTCCCTCGGTGGGAGTTGAGATAGTGGAAATCCTACACGGTGGTGTAGGCGGGGATGTAGAGCAAGGTGCTCGAACCTCGAAACAAATCTCGTTGTTTGCGATTGCTCCCATTGTCTCTCTAACTCTCTCTCATTTACTTTGTGCAAAGCATCATATACATATCATATCATAATTGCTTGTGTTGTGCATATTTCATATTGCCTTGCATTTATTCATATTGTTATTCACTCTTATATGCTTGGTTGTTTGTGTGTACACATTGCTTGGATTGCTTGTGTGTGTGTGCCTAACATATACTCATCCAACAAGAGCTTCACAAAGCGCCTCAACCCATTTCAAGAGGAATCAAGAGGAGTTAGTCCAGAGCCTCGCAAGGGGAATTCGGCTACACTTGTTGTATTGTATTAGTTTGTGCATAATTTGCATTAGCTTCCGCATTTAGCGCACTTAGTTTGCATTTAGTTTCTTAGATTAGCAATCACACCTATTCACCCCCCCTCTAGGTGTTTTTCATCTATTTATAAGGAGAGAATAGGTTAAAACTCTTTTCTTTACACCTAATTTGACTTGCAAAAGGCCTCCAACAACTCTCTAAAACTCTGATAAAGAAGAAAAAGAAAACAGATTTTCAGACTTGCCCAAAGAGGAAAGAGCCGTTAGGCTGCAGCAGGCTTGGCGGTCGACCGGTCCGGTCGACCGTCACCTTGCTGGCAAAGAGCCGTTGGGCTCCGGTCGACTGTCCGGTCGACCGTCTCCTCAAAGGAAACACAGTTTCCTTAGTGCGGTCGACCGGGCGGTCAACCGAAACAAACCGAGAGTGGCCTGCTTACAGTCGGTCGACCGGGCCGGTCGACCGACAGACGTGCACAAACGTGCACGTCCTGACACAGGCGCCGGTCGACCGGGCAGTCGGCCGGTCAACCTGAAACAGGGAAAACTGGCAGGATTTGGAGTTGAAAAATTTTGTGAAAAAATATTTTGAGATACTTATAACTAAGTATTATGCAAAAATAGTCTATACACATGTTTTAAACAAGATATTCAATTTGTAACAATTTTGGATACATGTATATATAAACTTAGGCATAAAACTTAGAAACAAACATTTTTAAAACATAGAATTTTGTAAGGAAAAATGTGTGTGTGTGTATCCTAGAGCCAAATATCATATACTCAAACTTTAACATTCTATTCTTACAAAGTTCTAAGGACTTCAAGGCTTCAAGAGGGGCTTTCTCCACTTGATCTTCAGTTTTGCATCTTGAGCCCAATTTGAATTATCTTGAGTCCAAGTCACCTTCCTTTAGGGAAGAAAATACCTATGTAAGATAGAAAACCTGAGACACACTTAAACAACAAATAATATTAGTACAAATAACTAATATATTTTGTAATCATCAAAACACACTAAAGACGGGTGATTGTAACCTTGGGCCAACACAATTCTCCACCTCGGTGAAGATTCTTCCAAATCTAAGCCGAATCGTCCATCGACTCGAAAGTGGCTGCACCAATGTGGTTGCCTACGTACCCTGCCCAAGGGATCAAGCCATCCGTAGTTCATCCAAATGAGCTTCAGCAAGCTCAAGCTACATGAAGGACGTGGAACAAAGCCTTGCAATGTGCAAACTTGACTCCTGACACCACCTTAATAAGCATGTCGGCGGGATTCTCCGATGTGTGAATCTTCAGCAGTTCGATATCACCCTCTGCTAGAATCTCCCGAACAAAATGAAACCTGACGTCGATGTGCTTCGTCCGTGCATGATAGACCTGGTTCTTGGCTAAGTAAATAGCACTCATACTGTCACAGTTAATGTAACATCCGGGTTAATATAATCCCAAGAATTTTCTCCTAATCACCTTTTTTAAAAAAAAAAAAAAGAGAAAGAAAGAAACTTTATAGTACTCAATTAAGTTTAAGGCTAAGTAATTTAATCTTTCATGTATTATTGGAGTATTCATATACATAGATATATATCACTTGCACATGCTTTGTACCACCCTATGTATGAATACATGATAATTTAGTATATTATTGGTATTGGGGTAGTGTAACAGCCTATTTTTATTATTTGTTATTTATTATTATTTCCTCATGATTTTAAGCATCGGTTATTAAGGGAATTTTATAATTCCTCATTCTTAATTTAATACCAATACAATGAAGTTGACCAAAGAATTTATATTTTATTGTATGAGTTATTTTCATTTTTGGATTTATGGCATAAATTGGAATATATATAGAAAATATATATAGGTATTTTGTGCCAACATAATTATGACATTTAAAGTATATGGGAATATATCCTAGATATTGCAATTTTAGGTATATTCTATAGTATTCCCAATTAATGCATACCTAAACAAATACTATGTATTTGTAGTTGAAATTTTTTTTTTATTAACACTTGAGTTAGTGGAAGAGTTAGGTTTGCATGATGGGATGAGGTGTAAGGCTAGGATCAATTTGATCCTAGCCTTGGCCAAGTGGCAAGACTTGAGGGGAGTTTGTAATTGCAATGACCAGGTTATTAGGGGCCTTTTTGCATAATAATCTCCTCTTACGTTAGGATCTGAGAGGAGAAGTTTTCTTTCCTCTCTGTAAAAATTCAGAACTCTCCCAAAAATCAAACCCTAAATCTCTCTTCCCTCTCAAACTCCCTTCTCCTCCACCCAACTCTCTCTCTCCCTCTCTCTTTACCTTCCCAGCCGAAGCCAGGAGGGGAGGCGCAGCCGCGCGCCACCAGCGGGCCGCGCACAGCCGCGCGGAGGGGCGGCGCCAGGCCGCGAGTGGCCTGGTAGGAAGGGGGGATCCTTGTTTGGCCAAGATTCAGTCTTTGGGTGATTTTGAAGAGCCCTAATTCTGAAATTAGGTTCCAAAACCCCCCAAAATTCTGAAACTAATTTGGGTTGAAGGTAATGTTGTTTACTCCACTAATTCCTCTCTTTATGAGTTAGTTCATAAACTAAAAATTTTTCCCTTGTCTTTGCTAGGAGTGGAGTGGAGAAATTGATCAAGATCACAAGTGGGAATTCATATACCAAGTGAGTAAATTTACATACTCACCTTACATGCTAAATTCATGAGTTTAATTCAAGTAATCGGTGTATGAAACTAAGAGGAATTTTAGGAAAGCTTAATAGAATAGTGTAGAGTGGCATGAAAATTAATTTTACATGGAATTGGTGCCTTGATTACTCTCTTTTCATTAGAAGGTGGTTGCATAAATTATAGTGTTATGTAATTGTAACAATTAGAGTTAAGCTAAGTAGAATAGATAAAGTAAGTGGTAATGGGTATGTGCTAGAATGTAAGGGTGCTTTAATAGTTATGTTACATGTTATGTATGTGTAATGCTAAAGTCACTGATCATAATACCTATATATTAGTATGATTGAATATATGGATGACATGTGAGCATGTCGAGTTTGTGATCTTGCCATAACATGCTAATTGTGTAACCTATGCATTGGTATATTTTGTTATGCAATATATATGAGTTGGTTGATGGTAGAATCTATATGATATTATGTTGAATACCTATGTATGTCAATCAAAAGGAGGAAGGGGCAGGGCGGGAGCCGGTAGGAGGGGAGAAGACGGTGAGTAATGGTAGTGCATATTGTTCATTAACATAGGGAGGAAGGTGTAACAGCCCAAATTTTTTTGATTATTTAGTAAAGTATTACTTCCTTATGATTTTAGGCATCGGTTAAAAGAAAAGAAATTTTTTTTCTCATTCTTAAAACCAATAATAATAGAGATGACCAAAGAATTAATACTTTATTTGTATGAGTTATTTTCATTTTTGATTTGTGGCATAAATTGTATATATAGAAAATATATATAGGTATTTTTTTTATGCCAACATAAAGATGATATTTAGAGTATATGGGAAAATATCCAAGATATCTCAATTTTAGGTATATCCTATAGTATTTCTAATTAGAAAATACCTAAACAAATACTATGTATTGGTACTTTGGATTTCTTTATTTTTTTAGTTAGTGGAATGAGTTAGGTAGCATGGATGGGTGAGGTGTAAGGCTAGGATCAACTTGATCCTAGCCTTGGCCAAGTGGCAACACTTGAGGGGAGTTGATATTGCAAGGATTAAGTTGTTAAGGGCCTTTTTGTTAAATGACCTCCTCTTACGTGAGAATCTGAGAGGAGAAATTTCTTTCTTCTCTGTAAAAATTCAGAGCTCTCCAATCACCCAAACCCTAACTCTCTTCTCCCTCTCAAACTCCCTTCTTCTCCACCCAACCCTCTCTCTCTCTCTCTCTCTTCACCCTCCCAGCCGAAGCCAGGAGGGGAGGCGCAGCCGCGCGCCACCTGGGACCGCGCGCAGCCGCGCACGGGCGCCGCCCGGCCACGCAAGGGCGGCGCCAGGCCGCAAGTGGCCTGGCCAGGGGGGAGGGATCTTTGTTTGGCCAAGAAAAGGGGAAAAATTCAGATTTTTGGGATAGTTTTCATAAGGTAAAATCAAGCCCTAATTCTGAATTTTGTTCCAATTATTTTTTTCAGAGATTAAAAGTTGAGCAAAGTCATAATAACACTCAATTAATTATTCTCATGATGATGAGTTAGTTCATAAACTAAGAATTTTTCCCTTGTCTCTACTAGGATTGGAGTGAAGGAATTGATCAAAATCGCAAGTGAGAATCCATCCTCAAGGTGAGTAAATTTTATACTCACTTTGTTTACTAATTTAAAGAAGTGGTTATCATAATAAAAATTAGGAGGAATTTGGGGAAAATAGTCATGAATAATGTATAGCATTGAGTAAAGTAGTTTCTTTTTATGAGGTTGGTGTCATGTTTGTTTATAAGAAGATGGTGACCTATTTATGGGATGGTTGTTATCTTGTTTTCTTTTTATTAGAATAGGGTACCATAAGTGGTTATGTTATATCCTATATATCTTATGTTGTGTACATTAAGTCACTAATCATCATAGTTACGAGGTCCGCATGAGTCATAGTTGTATGAAACACGATGACATTACATATAAATAGTATGTTGAATATATGGTTTATATATGAATATGTTGATGTTGTGATCTTGGTCAAAACATGATAATCGAGTAACTATCGCAATAGTATGTTTTGATTATACTATGTGTGTGGTGTGTGGATGGTAGTAACTATGCTTGGCATGTTGATTTCCTATGTTGTCATATAAGAGGAGGAAGGGGCCGGGCGGGAGCCGGTAGGAGGAGGGAAGACGGTGAGTAATGTAGTGCATGTTTGTTTACAACTATAAGGAGGAAGGGGCCGGGCGGGAGACGGTAGGTGGAAGAAGAAGGGGTTCATGGGAATCACACTTAAACATTATCTGAACATGTATGCTTATTTCTTATGCTATATAAATGAGTCATTATTGTACTCCAAGGAGGAAGGGGCCGAGCGGGAGCCGGTAGGTGAAAGAAGACGGTGGAAATTGTACCCTATAATTAGGGTGATGTGTAATTGTGCCCTAGTAAGTAACAAAATATTATGTTATCGATAATTGTTTGGAAGGTAATATTTGATAGTCAAGGTTTGGGCAAGGTGAGAATACGTGTTTAGAGACTCTCTTGAGAGGATCAAGTAATGATCTCGCTCTAGTACACTATGGGAAGAAACTTTTAGCAATCATAAAGAAAGCCTAACAACTAAGACTCGTAAGTATTAAATTGAGTAGGGTGGCTTTTACATTCATGTAAGGTTTTTTTGGACTCCACAAGGTATGTTGTGGAAATATATCATGTTGTTATTCATAAAGTATTTATGAAATTTACTCGCTGAGCCGTCGAGCTCATTTCTTTCATTTTCTCTTCTTTCAGGTCTGGATAAAGGTAAGGGCCTACTGTAGCAGGGAGTAGTAGAGCAGGACGGCATATATCTATAACTATTATTTTTGTTCACTATGTGTACATAAGTAGGTTTTATTTCCACATTTCATAGTTAAATGTATCTTGACATCATTTTCATATGTAATCCTCTTCTTGTAATAATTATAACTTGAACTTGATACTTGGGATGTTTGTTAATGTGAGAAGGAAGATCATGATAGTTGTATTATGTGGTTAATGGATGCCTTGATGATATTGGAAGAGGATGTATGGCATAAGTATATTTGAGCACATCTTTACTATTGTAATGTGGTGCTAGTGAGATTTTTGGTACTTTGTGATAAGTAGGCCATGTGGCCGAAATCTTTTATGAACATAAGTAGGCCTTGGAGCCGAAATTGGATATTTTGTATGTGGCAAAAGTAAAAATATTAGAGGAAGTGCTGCCGAAATTTTCCAGATTTCAAATAAAAGAAAAGTTTTGGGAATAATTACATATTAGGGATCTAATCTTACTTATTTGAAGCTGGGACCGTTACAGAAGGGGCCGGGCGGGAGCCGGTAGGAGGAAGAAGGCGGGGGTCATGGGAATCACGTATATACATTGTGTGAATATGTGTGTTATTTCATATACTATATATGTATGTATATATATGTGAGTCTTGGTTGCAATTCCAGGAGGAAGGGGCCGGGCGGGAGCCGGTAGGGGAGAAGACGGGGTAAAGTAAAACCATATGATTAGGGTGACGTGTGAATGTGCCCTAGTAAGTAATAAAAGTATTGTGTTATCGGTAATTATTTTGAAAGTAACATTATATAGTCAAGATTTGAGCAAGGAAAGAATATGTGTCTAGAGACTTTCTTGAGAGGGATCAAGTAATGATCTCGCTCTAGTACATTATTGGAAGGAACTTTTAATCATAAAGAAAGCCTAACAACTAAGACTCGTAAATATTAAATTGAGTAAGGTGGTATCTATATTCATGTAAGATTTCCTTGGACTCCACAAGGTATGTTGTAGAAATATATCATGTTATCATTCATAAAGTGTTTATGAAATTTACTTGCTGAGCCGTCGAGCTCATTCCTTTTATTTTCTCCTCTTTCAGGTCTTGATAAAGGTAATGGCATATTGTAACATGGAGTAGTCATGAGCAGGATGACATATGTTCCATAAAACCTTATTTTGTTCACTATGTACATGTAATTATGTTTTATGTCAGCATTGCCTAGTGAATGTGCTATGGTGCTACCATCATATGTAAATTTTTGTAATAGTTGTAATTAGAACTTGTGGTATATGGGATGTTGGTGAAGTTAAGAATTGTGATCATGTTGGTAGGATTATGTGGTTAATGGATGCCTTGATGGTTATGTAAGAAGAATACATGGTATAAGTATATTGTTGAGATCTTCTATATTTTGTCATAAGTAGGCCTTGGAGCCGAAATTGATATTGTATGTGAAAAAAGTAAAATTTTAGAGGAGATGCTGCCGAAATTTTCTAGATTTTGAACTAAAGATAAGATTTGGGAATAAATACGTGTTATGGATCTAATCTTGCTTATTAGAAGCTGGGACCGTTACAGTTGATATCAGAGCGTGGTTTAGGCAAGGTTAGCCTAGATAGATGTAGCATACAGGAATGGCTAAATAAGCATGTGAAATCTGTATGTATGTTTGGGTAAAATAGAAAGGGGTATAGGAGGGATAGTAGAATCTTAGGGTATTTTGACCCCGAAAGGTATGATATTTAACTGTTCTTTACGTTTGAATTTGGGTACCGGCATACCTTAATTCAAATGGATCCTGCAAAGGGTGCGGGCCCTTCTGTAGGGAATTTCAGTGATATGGACACTGAAAAAGAGAGCAATTAAAATATCACACAAGACAGGGTTAAACCTATTGGCAGGGTAGTCCTATCCAAAGGAAATTTTGAAGATCGGCATGGTTAAAGAAGTGATAATTTACTATCATGTATTGTTATATAGTCATGCAATTTATTATTTTGGGGAGAATTGGAAAACAAATTGTCTAATGTAAATCTTTTACTTCTACAGATGGGGGATTCTGAGATGACGGGATCGTCATCCGACAATCCGAAGTCGGAAAGTTTGAGTTGGATTGCAGACCAGATGGATTGGGATTTTGAGTCAGATGAAACCAATCCAGCTATCATTCTGAAAAGTCCCTCAGACAGTAAAAATATAGGGGTTCGCTTGGAACAAGATAATAAAGATGAAATCAGTGAGGCAGAAAGTGCCATAGGGAATGCACCAACGACCGTGGACATGGGAATACTGCCTAGTAATGAGATGAATCCTGAAGGAAGGATTTTCTTTGGAGGTATTTGGTGGGACTCCAGTTGGGTAGAAGACATGGATCTCTATGATGATAATGAGAATTGGAGATGTGAATATGATACTATCCAGGAAGAAGAAGGAGAGGATCCTGAGAAAGAAAATCTTGAAGAAGAAGAGGATCCTGAAGAAGTAGATCCAGAAGAAGATGATCCTGTGGAGTTAAATCAAGAAGAAGAAGATCCCGAAGAAGAGGAAAACAATAAGGAAGATGAATCTGGAGGAGATAACAGGGAGGAAAGCTCCTCGGGTTCTAACATAACCCCATGATAGGAGTCTAGAGGGGTGGCATTTTTATTTCTGTTGTTTTTGTTTTTGAAGAAAAATGAATGTTGACTTACATGAATGGATTTTTTTTTTTTTTGTAAAGAAAGTGGTTGTCAATAGCTATATGTATGAACAATGTATCCCTTTATGACTGCAATTGTATGTTTTGAAAGAATGTAGTCATGCTAATGTAAATGTTGCTATGAAAACATTTTGTGCATAAATGAAGTCAGTGTTTTGTTTTTGAGCTATTCTACGTGTTATTATTGAGTTGTCATTGATTAAGTTCGACTATTCTTCTAGGTATTAAATGGACTTAAATTTTCCTCCATCCGAGGCCAACTCGGAGGGCGACGTCCCATTGCACAGTGCAATAGGGAGCGTCCATCCCCCAGCAAGTCAAGAATTCCTAAATGAACAATCTAATGCCAATCGGAGAATTTCAGATACAATACCAGATTGGCTGTTGCAACTGGCAAATGTTAACAACCCTCGCAGAGCCCTTGAACAATTTCAAAAGTTAAATCCACCAGCTTTTAAAGGAGGAGTTGATCCGATACAAGCTGAAGAATGGCTCCGTCAAATTGAGAAAATACTTGATGTTATGGAGTGCATGGAAAATCAACGGGTATCTTTCACCTCCTTTATGTTCCAAGGAGAAGCTGAACGCTGGTGGGAGATGATCAAAGGAGGAGCTAAGACCATGGGGAAAGAAATTTCTTGGAACATTTTAGTTAAAAAGTTCAATGAAAAATATATACCGGGAGTAGTGAAGGACAGACTCGCGATGGAATTCCAAGATTTAAAGCAGGACCAGTTGACTGTGAGTCAATATGAAGCCAAATTTACCCAACTGTCTAGATATGCGGAGAAATTGGTGTCTGAAGAGGAAGATAGAGCAAAAAGATTTGTTAGGGGCTTGAGGCCGGAAATCAGGAGTAAACTGATTCCTTTCCAATTGCAGATCTATGGCCAAGCAGTAGAGAAGGCCCTAGAAATTGAAAGAGACATGCAAGAGAGCCAGGAGGCAAGGACCAGGGAACTGCCTTTTATGAAGCGCCCCCGGTATGCTAATGCGCCAAACTTTGGAGCTCATCCGGTAAGGTCCGACAGAGGTACCGGATCTTCCTTTATGCCGGCCCAAGGAACCAGGGGGAACTCATGGCCCAAGAATAGGGGATTTTCCCATTCAGAGTTACCGATGCCATCTACACGCCTCAATTTTGCGGGAAGCCAATGGTGTCCCAGGTGCAATCGAAGCCATGCTGGCAGTTGCTCTGTTGGTAAGCAATGTTTTGCTTGTGGCAAAATGGGTCATATACCCTGCATGGATATCCAGGAGCTAGTAGGAGAACAGGGAGACCGACCATGGGCATTGCCCCAACAACAGGAAGACAAGCCACCGCCTTTCGGCAACCTGTCAACAGGACTCGCTCAGCCACGACGCAAGCATCAGTACAACAACCCAGAGCTCAAGGAAGAATGAACGCAATAACTCCACAGGAAGCTAGGGCATCCAATGCAGTGGTGGAAGGTACCGTCTGTGTATCTAAAAATATTGCTCAAGTATTATTTGACCCTGGTGCTACCCACTCATTTATTTCTTCATCATTTGCTGCAATGATTAACAAGAACTCTGAACCTATGAACTATCAACTAGTGGTGTCAACCCAGTAGGCGCGAGTGTGACCACTAGTGAATATTATAAGGAGTGTAAAATCATTATAGGAGAAATGAAAACACATGCAGACTTGATTAAATTAGGAGAGATGGAATTTGACATCATCCTGGGAATGGATTGGTTGTCAACATATCGAGCTCATGTAGATTGTCACCAGAAGAGAATAATATTTAAGTTAGAAGGAGCTCCAGAAAGAGTCTATGAAGGAATGAAGGGTAAGAATTGCACTCCAATCATTTCAGCTGTGAAGGCCATTAAGCTATTAAGGCAAGGATGTCAAGGATTTCTGGCAACTGTTATAAGTGAAGACAAGATCATGAAAGTCGAAAACATCGAAGTTGTGAAGGAATACCCTGATGTATTTCCGGAGGATCTACCCGGTTTGCCCCCAGATAGGGCGGTAGATTTTTCCATTAATCTTCTACCCGGACAAGTCCCATATCCAAGGCACCCTATAGGATGGCCCCTGCAGAAATGAAAGAATTGAAGGACCAGCTGCAAGAGCTACTAAGTCTGAGATTTATTAGGCCGAGTGTATCACCTTGGGGTGCTCCTGTGTTATTTGTTAAGAAGAAAGATGGGAGCATGAGACTGTGTATAGACTACCGTGAGTTGAACAAGGTCACTATAAAAAATCGGTATCCACTGCCAAGGATTGATGATCTTTTTGACCAACTTCAGGGTGCCAGTATATTTTTCAAAATAGATCTGAGATCTGGATACCATCAATTAAAAATTAAGCCGGAGGATGTTTCTAAGACAGCCTTTCGGACTAGATATGGTCACTATGAGTTCTTAGTGATGCCATTTGGTTTGACCAATGCTCCAGCAGCATTTATGGATCTGATGAATAGGATTTTCCAATCATATCTAGATCAATTTGTGGTGGTCTTTATAGATGACATTCTAATCTACTCTAAAAGCAAAGAGGAGCATAAAGGTCATCTAAGGGTAGTTTTACAATTATTGAGAGAGAACCAACTTTATGCAAAATTTAAAAAGTGTGAATTCTGGCTGGATAAAGTTGGATTTTTGGGTCACATCATAAGTAAGGAAGGAATATCAGTGGATCCTGCGAAGATCGAAGCAATGAAAGAATGGCCTCGACCTACCAATGTCACCGAAGTGCGGAGTTTTCTGGGACTGGCTGGGTATTACCGGAGATTTGTGGAGGGATTCTCCAATATAGCAGCACCCTTGTCACAATTAACCAAGAAGGGACTCAAATTCCATTGGGGAGATAATCAGGAAAGAAGTTTTCAAGAGTTAAAGGGTAAACTAACATCAGCCCCAGTCCTAGCCATGCCCACTGGAACTGAAGGCTATGTTATTTATAGTGATGCGTCAAAGTCAGGGCTAGGGTGTGTGTTGATGCAGCATGACAGGGTAATTGCATATGCTTCTAGACAACTAAGGAACCATGAGAAGAATTATCCTACACATGATCTTGAGCTAGTCGCAGTCATCTTTGCTTTGAAGATATGGCGACACTACCTTTATGGAGTCTCATGTGATATATATACAGATCATAAGAGTCTAAAGTATATCTTTACCCAAAAGGAGCTGAATATGCGACAAAGAAGATGGTTGGAGTTAATGAAAGACTACGACTTGGCTATTCATTACCACCCCGGAAAGGCCAATGTTGTGGCAGATGCCCTTAGTAGAAAGTCGGGAGGATCTGTAGCAGTGTTACTAACACAGCGGGATGAATTATTAAAAGACATAGAGCGGCTGCAATTGAAAATCTTGGTGAAGGAAACTCGAGAAGAAGTGGTGCAAGTAAGTCAAGTTAGCATTGATTTTGACCTCCACAAAGAGATAAAGGAAGCTCAACTAAAAGATGATCAAGTAATTAGAATTGTGGAAGGAGTGCAAAGGGTGAAGCTCAAGATTATTCCATTGTTAAGGACTTACTAAGAAAAGGAGGCCGAATATATATACCTTCAGATTTTAAGCTCAAAGAGCGAATTATGACTGAAGCACATTGTACTCCTTACACTGCACATCCGGGAGCAACCAAGATGTATCAAGACCTACGATCAAATTTTTGGTGGGAAGGAATGAAGAAGGATATAGCTAAATTTGTACAATGATGCCTGATATGCCAACAAGTCAAAGCGGAACACAAAAAGCCTCCGGGACTCCTTATGCCGTTGCAAATTCCTGAATGGAAGTGGAGCAATATTACTATGGATTTTGTTACAGGACTTCCCAAATCCCCTCAAGGATATGATGCCGTATGGGTGATAGTAGACCGACTCACAAAGTCCGCCCATTTCTTACCCATTGGAATAAACTATTCAATGGACAGACTAGCCCAAATCTACCTCCGAGAAATAATCAGAATTCACGGAGTACCTGAGATTATTGTGTCAGATCGGGACCCCCGATTCCAGTCAAGACTATGGATAAGCCTATCCCAGGCTTTGGGCACTAAACTACATCCAAGTACAGCTGCTCATCCGCAAACCGACGGACAATCAGAAAGAACTATACAAATACTTGAAGATATGCTGAGAGCATGTGTATTAGATTTCGGAGGTAATTGGGAAAAATACTTACCATTGGCAGAGTTTGCATACAACAATAGTTATCAATCTGCTATTGGAATGCCACCATTTGAAGCCTTGTACGGCAGGAAGTGTAGATCTCCGATTTGTTGGGAGGAGATAGGAGACCGAGCATTATTCGGAGCAGATATAGTGGTAGATACAACAGAGAAAATCTGGATAATTAGGAAGAGGATGAAAGCGGCCCAAAGTAGACAGAAGACATATGCAGATCGGCGCCGAAGACCCTTGGAATTTGCTGTAGGCGACAAAGTTTTCTTGAAGATATCTCCAATGAGAGGAGTAATACGGGTTGGTAAACGGAATAAGTTAGACCCCCGTTTCATCGGTCCTTTTGAGATATTGGAAAGAATTGGACCTCTGGCCTACAGGTTAGCATTACCACCGGAAATGGAGAAGATGCATAATGTATTTCATGTGTCACAATTAAGGAAATACATACCAGACCCCAGTCATGTTCTTAGTTACTCACCACTACAACTCCAAGAAGATTTATCATATACGGTGGAGCCAGTGCAAATCTTGGACCGTAAAGAGAAGGTTTTGCGGAACAAAACTATTCCGTTAGTAAAGGTATTATGGAGAAGCCAAGAAATCGAAGAGACTACCTGGGAGCCAGAGGAGGATATGCGATCTACCTATTCACAACTTTTTCAAGGTACGTCGAGCTTCGGGGTCGAAGCTTCCTTAAGGGGGTAGAAATGTAACAGCCTATTTTTATTATTTGTTATTTATTATTATTTCCTCATGATTTTAAGCATCGGTTATTAAGGGAATTTTATAATTCCTCATTCTTAATTTAATACCAATAACAATGAAGTTGACCAAAGAATTTATATTTTATTGTATGAGTTATTTTCATTTTTAGATTTATGGCATAAATTGGAATATATATAGAAAATATATATAGGTATTTTGTGCCAACATAATTATGATATTTAGAGTATATGGGAATATATCCTAGATATTGCAATTTTAGGTATATCCTATAGTATTCCCAATTAATGCATACCTAAACAAATACTATGTATTTGTAGTTGAAATTTTTTTTTTATTAACACTTGAGTTAGTGGAAGAGTTAGGTTTGCATGATGGGGTGAGGTGTAAGGCTAGGATCAATTTGATCCTAGCCTTGGCCAAGTGGCAAGACTTGAGGGGAGTTTGTAATTGCAATGACCAGGTTATTAGGGGTCTTTTTGCAAAATAATCTCCTCTTACGTTAGGATCTGAGAGGAGAAGTTTTCTTTCCTCTCTATAAAAATTCAGAACTCTCCCAAAAATTAAACCCTAAATCTCTCTTCCCTCTCAAACTCCCTTCTCCTCCACCCAACTCTCTCTCTCCCTCTCTCTTCACCCTCCCAGCCGAAGCCAGGAGGGGAGGCACAGCCGCGCGCCACCAACGGGCCGCGCACAGCCGCGCGGAGGGGCCGCGCACAGCCGCGCGAGGGCGGCGCCAGGCCGCGAGTGGCCTGGTAGGAAGGGGGGATCCTTGTTTGGCCAAGATTCAGTCTTTGGGTGATTTTGAAGAGCCCTAATTCTGAAATTAGGTTCCAAAAACCCCCAAAATTCTGAAACTAATTTGGGTTGAAGGTAATGTTGTTTACTCCACTAATTCCTCTCTTTATGAGTTAGTTTATAAACTAAAAATTTTTCCCTTGTCTTTGCTAGGAGTGGAGTGGAGAAATTGATCAAGATCACAAGTGGGAATCTATATACCAAGTGAGTAAATTTACATACTCACCTTACATGCTAAATTTATGAGTTTAATTCAAGTAATCGGTGTATGAAACTAAGAGGAATTTTAGGGAAAGCTTAATAGAATAGTGTAGAGTGGCATGGAAATTAATTTTACATGGAATTGGTGCCTTGATTACTCTCTTTTCATTAGAAGGTGGTTGCATAAATTATAGTGTTATGTAATTGTAACAATTAGAGTTAAGCTAAGTAGAATAGATAAAGTAAGTGGTAATGGGTATGTGCTAGAATGTAAGGGTGCTTTAATAGTTATGTTACATGTTATGTATGTGTAATGCTAAAGTCACTGATCATAATACCTATATATTAGTATGATTGAATATATGGATGACATGTGAGCATGTCGAGTTTGTGATCTTGCCATAACATGCTAATTGTGTAAGCTATGCATTGGTATATTTTGTTATGCAATATATATGAGTTGGTTGATGGTAGAATCTATATGATGTTATGTTGAATACCTATGTATGTCAATCAAAAGGAGGAAGGGGCCGGGCGGGAGCCGGTAGGAGGGGAGAAGACGGTGAGTAATGGTAGTGCATATTGTTCATTAACATAGGGAGGAAGGGGCCGGACGGGAGCCGGTAGGAGGAAGAAGGCGGGGGTCATGGGAATCACGTATATACATTGTGTGAATATGTGTGTTATTTCATATACTATATATGTATGTATATATATGTGAGTCTTGGTTGCAATTCCAGGAGGAAAGGGCCGAGCGGGAGCCGGTAGGGGGAGAAGACGGGGTAAAGTAAAACCATATGATTAGGGTGACGTGTGAATGTGCCCTAGTAAGTAATAAAAGTATTGTGTTATCGGTAATTATTTTGAAAGTAACATTATATAGTCAAGATTTGAGCAAGGAAAGAATATGTGTCTAGAGACTTTCTTGAGAGGGATCAAGTAATGATCTCGCTCTAGTACATTATTGGAAGGAACTTTTAATCATAAAGAAAGCCTAACAACTAAGACTCGTAAATATTAAATTGAGTAAGGTGGTATCTATATTCATGTAAGATTTCCTTGGACTCCACAAGGTATGTTGTAGAAATATATCATGTTATCATTCATAAAGTGTTTATGAAATTTACTTGCTGAGCCGTCGAGCTCATTCCTTTTATTTTCTCCTCTTTCAGGTCTTGATAAAGGTAAGGGCATATTGTAACATGGAGTAGTCATGAGCAGGATGACATATGTTCCATAAAACCTTATTTTGTTCACTATGTACATGTAATTATGCTTTATGTCAGCATTACCTAGTGAATGTGCTATGGTGCTACCATCATATGTAAATTTTTGTAATAGTTGTAATTAGAACTTGTGGTATATGGGATGTTGGTGAAGTTAAGAATTGTGATCATGTTGGTAGGATTATGTGGTTAATGGATGCCTTGATGGTTATGTAAGAAGAATACATGGTATAAGTATATTGTTGAGATCTTCTATATTTTGTCATAAGTAGGCCTTGGAGCCGAAATTGATATTTTTGTATGTGGAAAAAGTAAAATTTTAGAGGAGATGCTGCCGAAATTTTCTAGATTTTGAACTAAAGATAAGATTTGAGAATAAATACGTGTTATGGATCTAATCTTGCTTATTAGAAGCTGGGACCGTTACAGGTAGGATCAAGAAAAATTTCACTATGAGTAATTATTTAATCCCCAAATGGTTAGTGGAGAGGGTAGGTGAAAGAAGGAAAGGCTAGGATTTTCTTGATTGAAGGAGTGGGTTATTGAATGGAGGAGATGACTTGGCAAACTTGTAATTATAGGGCCATTTAGATCTGAAAACCACCCTCTTCATCTAAAAAAATTGGACTCATCTTCTTCCCCAAAGTTCATAGCAAAAACCATAGAAACCTCCCTTCCTCTACACAATAAAAACCTATTCTCTCTTTCTCCACTACTCCCCCCCCCCACAACAGAGGCAACAAGGGAGAAGGAAGGGCCGCACGGGCGGCCGCATCCAGGCGGAACCGCGCCCCCGGCGGCCGCAGCCGCGCCCAGGCAGGGCGCGGGCAAGGAGAAGGGCGGGGGGGGAGACTTGGAGGAGGAGGGGAAGATCATTCCTAGGGCTTAGATCTAAGTTGATGAGATAATTTTCAGTCAAAAATCTGATCTTTTTGGGCCCTAAAAATCCTTTTTGGGAAGGTAAATTCAGACTAAAATTTTGAAAGAAAAACAGCACTTAATCCTCATACTTTGTTGATTTTTGTGATAGATATTAATTCAAATCTTCTTTGCTTAAGGTTGTGGTTCAAAGAGGCAAAGTTTAGCCCTAACAAAGAGGAACAATTTCGAAGAAAGGTGAGTAAACCCGAATCTTGAAGAACTTATGTAAAGAAACTTGAATATGAACATGTTAACCATATCTTTTATGAAATTCATTGTTTTAGTAGAGATTTTATGTGAATTGCATGTTCTAAATGTATGTATGCTATATGACATGCTAGAGAGGTGAATTGTATGTTCTGAATGTGTGTATGCTATATGACATGCTAGAGAAGTGAATTGAATGTTCTAAATGTGTGTATGCTATATGACATGCTAGAGAGGTGAATTGCATTTCTAAATGTGTGTATGCTATATGACATGCTAGAGAAGAGATAAGATTGGTCAAAGCGTGATGTTTAGAAAATAGGGAACTTGAATAAGAAATTAAACTAATGTCTTGTACGATGGTAAACATTAAATTGCCACATTCATATTGAAGCTTGTAAACACTAAATTGAATACTAGTGGGAATGCTAGGAATGCAAAGAGTTGAACGATAAAAATATCAACGGAGGAAATGAACTCACACGTAAGAGCTCGTGAGTAAATTGAGGTGATCATACACTCACACACACACACACATATATATGTGTGTGTGTGTGTGTGTATATATATACGTGTATAAATTATTATATACATGTACAAGTGATGTATATGAATGTGTATCTTGTATGTGCAAATAGTAAGTGGCACGATATGGATGAAATCCTATGTTATGTTTGTGTAATAGCTTTGCTCATGTGCATAGTTTCTGTTCTCGTGGGATGAGTTGTTTTATCCTTATAAGTAGGAAGGGACCGGCGGGAGCCGGTAGGAAAGGGGAAGACGGTGAGAAAAAGGGGTGTTCATTTATCATTGTAGGAAGGGGCCGACGGGAGCCGGTAGGAGGAGAAGACGGTGTAAATGTATGTTGTTCATTGTAGGAAGGGGCTGGCGGGAGCCGGTAGGAGGGGGAAGACGGTGTTGTGAAAGTAGCTCATTTTATAACTGTAGGAAGAGGCCGGCGGAAGCCGGTAGGAGGGGGAAGACGGTGCAAATATTCATGCATTCTTTGAAATATTGTAGTGATGAAATGTTGCTTGTTGATGTGATGTTTATAAAAGATATTTGTGTTATCATAACTTAGAAATTGTTATGACTCAAATTATATCATATTACCAAACGCCATAAAAGAAAAACTACTACCACGTCATGTATCATCATATGAGTGTATAAAGTAGACCTAGGAATGTTAGTATATGTTTCTTAAACTTTGGCCTAGTGATGGCCTACTATAAAGTTTATAAACTATCAAAGCTAAAAGATTAACTGGAATATTATACAATAACTGGGTTTACTCACTGAGCCGTCAAGCTCACTCCTTTTCTTGACAACATTCTTTTCAGGTCTAAGCAAGGGTCAAGGACCGGCGTGAGAATTTGTTGTGTCCTATGAAAGGGTCTTTTGTCTTACTTTGCTTCTACTCATTTTGGAACTCTTTATATTTTATAATAGCTTATTATGCTAAGTTGGTAGAAATCATATCATTCAGGTTATGATCTTTTGTGATATGTGTAAAGTCTTAAGGAAGGACCTTGTATTTGTAGTCCGACATCTTTTATGTAAGCAATGTTATGTAAGTAACTTGACAGATTCGATGGATGTATAATTTTGGGATGGCTACTAGTTCCTAACTAATTGTGTATGTCGTAGTCTTGGAATGAGGATATCCCAAGTATTATTTTGTTGGGGAGTATATTATTATTGACTGCATGGATGTTTGCTTGGTATCCATAAGAATAACAATGGGGAGCCATCTTTACTATTGAACTTCATGTATTGTATTTGGGCAAGGCACAAGTTACAAAGGAGATGCTGCCGAAATTTTGAGAAATTAAGTTATTAAAGACGATTCTTTATCCCCTGTTTAAAGGTTAGTAGAGAATCAGAATATTATTATCTGGGACCATTACAGTTGGTATCAGAGCCAAGGTTTAGGTGTAAAGTTACATTGAGTAGATATGATAAGTTAGGATTGATGTGAAATTGTGTGAAATATTGTATGTATGATTGTACGATCGAGATGGGTATTTTAAGGAGTAGTAAATTCTTACGAATATGGTTAACTTAGAAGTGTGGGATATTTAACCGTTCTCTTATATCTGAATTTGAGTACCCGCATACTCCGATTCGGATGTATCATACTGAGGGTGCGGGCCCTTTGTATGGATCGCCAGTAGTATGGGACACTGGAATGAGAGGGCAGCTAAAATATCCGGGAAGTCAAAGTTAATTCAGAACGTAAGAACGTTTTAGAGTAGCAAGCTCTGAGAGATAGAAAATATAAGTAATTGCAGATCTTGAAAAACACCTAGAGGGGGGTGAATAGGTGTAAGTGCTAATCTAGGAACTAAATGCGCTAATGCGGAAGCTAATGCAAATTTTGCAACACGCTTAGTACAACCAACAAGTGTAGCCGAATTCCCCGTGAAGGGCTCTGGACTAACTCCTCTTGATTCCCCTTGAATGGGTTGAGGTGCTATGTGAAGCTCTTGTTGATTAAGTACAAGTGAGGCACACACAAACAACCAAGCATATAAGATGATATAGCAATATGAATTATGCTCAACACAAGCAAATATGATATGAATGAAGTATGATGCTTTGCACAAATAAATGAGAGAGAGTTAGAGAGAAAAGTGGATCAAACGCAAACACAATGATATGTTTCGAGGTTCGAGCACTTTGCTCTACATCCCTGCCTACACCACCGTGTAGGATTTCCAATCCACTATAACATCCACCGAGGACTCCCACTGAGGGAACCATCACCGAGAAGGATTTTTACAACAAGGGAGTACCGAACTCCTCTCTCAAACAACCACCTCACAACCGAGGGGTAGGCCCGTAGCCAAACACCAACAACAACCAACACCTCTACCAAAGAGGGTTTACAAACCAACTCCACCTCTCACTAGAGGGAGCAAACCAATCACCCGATCACCTCTACCTAAGACGGATACACAAAGAATAAGGGTGTACAACAAGTGGTTTCTTTCAACCACAAATAATCTCTCTTTTCTTTTCTCTTTTTCCACAAAACAAATGATCCTAATAGATTAGGATAGAAGATAGCTCAAGTGTGAAAAACTAGGTGTTTTTGGAAACAAGCAACAAAGAAAATACTTGGGAAAATTCTTGTAAAAGATAGAGAATGAAAACCAATACAAATATCCCAAATTCCTATTTTCTTTGATTTTCCAAAAACCCAAAAACAAGAAGGATGAAATCTTTTTGGCTCAAAAACTCTTTTGAAAACTTGTTTAAACACTAAACAAACTCTGAAATTTTCTTGTCAAAAGTCTTGTCAAAACAGCCCAAGAGATGGGGTATTTATACCTCCATTAGAAAACTAGCCGTTAGGCTGATGTGGCAGCCTGACAGGCTGACGGTCGACCGGCCCGGTCGACCGCTAACGGTCAGAAATGTGACCGTTGGGCAACCACGGTCGACCGGCCCGGTCGACCCAAACAAACAGAGAGCACTGCTCTCAGTTCCGGTCGACCGTCCCAGAGCTGCCAAACGTGCACAGATCTGTGCACGTCGGTCGACCGGCCCGGTCGACCGACTTCACCCCAAGTCGACGAGTTCAGTTAAGTAGTCGACTTGTTAAGCTTGGAACAGAAATCTAGATCAGAAAAACAGTTTAAAAATATTTTGAAAAATCTTTTAAGTCTTCTAAAAATTCACAAAACTTGTTTTAACATTTTGTATTGAAACACAAACTTGTGATAAAAATTTCAAGACATATATCAATCATATCAATTCATTTTCGAGTCTTGCAAATTTTATCAAAAACAAAACTTGTATTTTTATCAAACTTGATTTTTCAATACATGAATAGGATAGTCAAAATAAGTTTGTTTAGCAAGTTTAAAGCATGTATGTATATTTAGAACATATCTAATATACATAGAAATAAAGTAAACTTGTTTTGATCTACTATTCATGAAAACCAAATCTAAAACATAAATCTTTTGTGTGTTGTGCACTTGAGCATATCAACTATACTAAACTTTACAAATATGGATCTAAAACACACTATCTAAACGATAGATACCTAAGTCTTCTTGATGATCTTCATCTTCAAGTTGACTTGCTCCAAAACTCCATCCATGGGCTAGGCAATGTGTGATCTTGAAGCTTTGGCCCTGGAATCATCATGAAAAGCTTCTAAACTCCTTGTTGAAGCTAATCACCAACTAATATCTTGGTTAATGATCTGAAACTTATACAACACAAGATTATTAGTAAACATAACTACATGAGTTAATCATCATCAAAACTAGGGTGGAAGGCCTTTGGGCCAACAGATCTGTTGACTTCCAACAGCCTGACTATCTTAAGGTAAAATTTTCCCTTATACCTATGGATATACCTGGTACAACTCATTCACTTCTGCAGATGGGGGATTCTGAGGTGTCAGGATTTTCATCCGATGATTCAAGGTCGGATGGTTCGAGTTAGGAAGCAGATACTATAGACCGGGTTTCCACTCGGACGGAACTGATTCAGAAATGATTTTTCAGAATCCTATGGATAATGATGTTGAAGCAAGCTTAATGGGGGAGAAGAATATAGGTGTGGCGGTTGATGATGAAAGCTCCATTGGAGACCTACCAATGACCGAGACTTTTAATGCCGCCCTCAGTAATAAAGTAGAGTCCCAAGAAAAATATCTTTTGGAGGTATTTGGTGGAATGTTAGCTGGGCCCACGACTGGGATCTATATGATGATTATGAATACTGAAAATATGACGATGATATCATAATGGAAAGTGAAGATCCTAAGGAAGAAGATGAACAAGACCCTGACGAAGAAGACCCTGAGGAAGAAAACCTAAAAGGAAAGGATTCTAATAATAATAGTAAGGAGGGAAGTTCCACTGGTTCTAATATAAATCCTTGAATAAAGGGGGAATGTTTAGTATTTTGGGAAGGAATGGCATGGCTCGCCTATTTTAGAGCTTTTTGGGTAGGAGGGTTTTATGTGTCTGTAAAGAAATGTGTGTGAACAATGAGTTTCAAAAAAAAAAAAATCTTTTACATATTTAGTATGAATGTAAACATATCAATGTAAATCTTGGTTCTAAGGATGCTTTTGAAGTTATGAATGAAGTGATATTTGTTACGTAAGACTTGCTTTGTACTGTGAATATTGTTGATGATAAGGACTGATTATTCTTTTAGGGATAGATGGATTTAAACCTTCCACCACCAGACACTGATCCTGCAGGCTTTGCCCCACCGCACAGTACAGTCGGGAGTGTCCATCCCCCGACTAACCACGAGGTTGAACACATCAGCAAATACCAGAAAATCCCTGATATAATGCCAGGTTGGTTGGCGCGACTGGCAACGAAAAGCAACCCACATCGAGCTTTAGAACAATTTCAGAAGCTGAACCCGCCAGCATTTAAAGGAGAAGCTGACCCCATACAAGCAGAAGAATGGCTTCGTCGAATTGAGAAAATACTAACTGTTATGGAATGTAATGAGAATCAAAGAGTGTCCTTTACCTCTTTCATGTTTCAAGGTGAGGCGGAACATTGGTGGGACATGGTTAAAGATGGAGCTAATTCTTTAGGAGAAGAAGTTTCTTGGAACTTTTTGGTTAAGAAGTTCAATGAAAAGTACATACCGGGAGTAGCTAAAGATAAACTCGCACTAGAATTTCAGGAATTAAAGCAAGGACAAATGTCCGTCACCCTGTATGATGTCAAGTTTACACAATTGTCAAGATATGCAGTAGGGCTGGTACGTGAAGAATCAGAAAGAACTAAAAGGTTTGTGAGGGGATTAAAACCTGAAATCAGAAGCAAATTAATTCCGTTCCAACTCCAAATCTATATTCAAGCAGTGAGAAGGCATTGGAAGTTGAACGGGATATATTGGAAAATCAGGAAGTCAAAAGCAAGGAGTTACCCCCTTCTAAGCGCCCCCACTATCAGGAGACACCTAGCTCCGATATGTCAAACCACAGATTCAATAGAAGTGCGGGGTCCTCGGTAGTATCGGCTTCTAGATCAAATGGAGGTGCATGGGATCGAGTGGGATTCTCTCGAAGACCTCAGGCAATACTTTCTCACCGTCCCGATGTTGCAGGAAACTTGTGGTGCCCCATATGCCATTTGAACCATGCGGGCAGTTGTGTTCGGGCAAACAATGTTTCTCCTGCGGTCAAATAGGTCACATAAGGAAAGAATGTCTAATCTTACAAGGACACCCAAGTACGGGATTTGGGACGGAAAGGCGAACTGGGGGCACTGTTCCATTTTCGGGACCATCAGGAACTTTCAGGCGACCGTTCAACACACCCCGACTGGCGGAAACTCAGTCATCAGTACAACAACCTGGAGCTCGGCGGGAGAGGAATGCTTGACTCAGCAGGAGGCTCGAACATCAAATGTTGTGGCTAAAGGTACAATCAATTTAATGGGGCATATTGCCCGAGTATTATTTAACCCTGGTGTCACATACTCTTTTGTCTTCTCAGCATTTGCATCCACAAAAAAAAAAAAAAAGCTATGGTGAATGAGTACCTCAATTGTGTTTCGGAGGAGTTACCAGGCTTACCTCCGGAAAGGAAGATTAAATTTCTCGTAATACCATTTGGGCAAACCAACGCCCCTGCAACATTTATGAACTTGATGAGTAGAGTGTTTCAACCATATCCCGATCAATTTGTGGTCATATTCATTGATGATATACTAATTTATCCCAAGAGTAGCGAGAAGCATAAAGAACATCTGAGGTAGATATTGCAGACCATCAAGGTTTAAAATATATATTACGGGTAACCACGAAGATGGTTTAAACTGATAAAAGACTACGTCTGACCATTCACTATCATTCGAAGAAAGCCAATGTTGTAGCCGATGCCCTAAGCCGAAAGTTAGGGGAATCACTGGCCGTATTGATAACTCAACAACCATGGCTACTGAAAGATTAGAGGGAATGCAATTGGAAGTCTGAATAAAGGAACCTATATAAGGCAGAGTGAACTAAGTTAGCATTCAATATGACCTGCATGAATGAATCAAGAGGCACAACAAGGGGAATACGGAGTAATGAGGATCTTGGAAAAGATCCGAGACGAGAAATCAAGGCCTCACCTGTGCTAAAGAAATGGTGAAAAAAAAATGGACATCGTGTGTGTACCACAAGATATAAGACTTAAGGAGGAAATTATGACAGAAGCGCGTCACACCCCCTACACGGTACATCCAAGGGCAACAAATATGTCTTAAGATCTTCGAACAAATTCTTGGTGAGAAGGAAGGAAGAAGGATATAGCTAATTTGTGTGCAAAGTGCTTGATATACTAGCAAGTTAGGGCCGAACACAAGAAACCCCCGGATTACTGATGCCCTATCAATCCCCGAGTCAAAGTGGAGTCACATTACTATAGAATTCGTCATAGGACTTCCCCGATCATCACAAGGACATGATGCTATATAGGTAGTAGTGGATCGACTCCCAAAGTTTGCGCACTTCCTACCCATCCAATCAAATTACTCGATGGGTAAGTTAGCATAGATTTACATCTGAGAGATAGTTCAGATACATGGAGTACTTGAGGCATTTGTATTAGACAGGGATCCTCGACTTCTATCAAGAGTCTGGGTGAGCTTTTCCAAGGCTTTGGGGACTAAATTACATCCAAGTACTGCGACACACTCACAGACTATGACCAATCAGAGAGGATTATTCAGATATTAGAAGATATGTTAAAGCATGTATGTTAGATTTGGAGGTAACTGGAGAAGTATATACCACTAGTGATGTCTGCGTGTAACAATAGCCACCAATTGACTTTTGGGATGCAACCGTTGAAGCTCAGTATGGTAGGCAGTGTAAGTCCCCCAATTATTGGAAAAGGTTGGGGAACGAGGATTATTGGGCCCTGATTTAGTGCAAGAAATAACAGAGTAAACAGGATGATAAGAGAGGATGAAGGCATCCTAGAGCAGGAAAATATATATATATATAATAAAATAAAATAAAATTGTAGAGGCTGCTTGGGAGCTGAAAGATGAGGTGTGAAATCTTATCCACACTTGTTTTAAGATACGTTAAGTTTCGAGGACGAAACATTTTGTTAGGAGGGTAGAACTGTAACATCCGGGTTATATAATCCCAAGAATTTTCTCCTAATCACCTTTTAAAAAAAAAGAGAAAGAAAGAAACTTTATAGTACTCAATTAAGTTTAAGGCTAAGTAATTTAATCTTTCATGTATTATTGGAGTATTCATATACATAGATATATATCACTTGCACATGCTTTGTACCACCCTATGTATGAATACATGATAATTTAGTATATTATTGGTATTGGGGTAGGATCAAGAAAAATTCCACTATGAGTAATTATTTAATCCCCAAATGGTTAGTGTAGGCTGTCTAAAAATGACTAACAGACCAGCCATTAAGGAAGCAGAGTCTCAAGCTCTGGACGCGAGAAATCAACGCTCGCGTCTCAGCATTAAGACGCGTTGGCTCTACACCCGCGTCACAACGTTCAGACGCGTCGGCCCGAAGCCCGCGTCTCAGCATCAAGACGCGTCGGCCCGAAGCCCGCGCCTCAGCATCCAGACGTGAAGGCCCGAAGCCCGCGTCTCAAACTTCAAGGCGCGTTTGGCTCGACGCCCGCGTCTCAAACTTCAAGGCGCGTTCGGCCCAACGCCCGCGTC
Source organism: Agave tequilana (assembly GCA_038442645.1). Classification (NCBI taxonomy): domain Eukaryota; kingdom Viridiplantae; phylum Streptophyta; class Magnoliopsida; order Asparagales; family Asparagaceae; genus Agave; species Agave tequilana. Next base: position 39,122 of record JAVJIF010010428.1, on the reverse strand, counting down.
TCAGTTGCAACTGCCCTGATTGCGGGGACAGTCACCGCGCATGTAGCGGGTAGTGGCCCCTCATTCGGGAGCGTTTTCAGGAGGCACCTTCACCCCCTGAGATCCCTATAAATAGCCTTGTTTGCTATGAAGAGGGGATCGGAGTTTTTGAGAGACACACAGGGATAGAGGCTTGAGAGGATCGAGCTTGGCAGAAGATCGGAGTTTTGAAGAGAGAGAGCTTTGAGATAGGGCATCATAAAAATCGATCGAATCCAGGCAGGAGGATCATCAAGAGAGAAGCACGACTCTTCAGCGAGCTTACTGAGTACTAGCCGCTCTTCGCCTACCTCCTCTTTGAGAGTTTTGGTAGACGGAGCTGAGTTACTCTTTCTACCGACCGAAGAGAAGACCCCCGACGGTCCAGGACGGTCATCTGGTCAACGGAGAACAAGATTCACTCTCCATCGCCACACGAAGAACCCAGCTTTAAACAAAGGGAAGATTCAGACATCCTCCCTCCCTTGTAACTGGAAAAGAGGGAAGAGTAGTTCTTTTGGTTGTAATCGTTTCGCTTGAATTAAGGAAATCTTTTTACAGCTAAAACCACTTTCTCCGACCACCAAACTTTCCCGGCCCCTACAAGAGATGGCGACTCCGCTGGGGATTACCTTCGTTACTGACGAGCGCACCGTGGTGCAAGATGACGTTCTCCGTAAGGGGAAAATGGTCGAATCCCTCGTCGTCGAGTTCGACCAGGCGAAGTATGAAGAGTTCCTCTCTTCTGGCTCCAAGAGCCCAAAGACCCGCGTCTGCCGCAGGGTCTCAAGTGGACAGCCCCCTGAAGCCCAATCTGAGGCTCTGTCGGGCGCTCCTGCTGCCCACTGTGCCAAGTTTGGTTCACGCGCCGACGCCTCCCAGAAGGCCCGCGTAACCTCAGACTCCTCTGCTACGATCAACCGCGCCGCGCAGAACACACGCGCCAACTCCTCTCTGAAGGCCCGCGTGGTCCCCGGCACATCTACTGGTGCGATCGACCGTGTCGCACAGAACGCCCGCGTCAGCGTCTCTCAGGAGACCCGCGTGGCAAACACCCCTGGTTCTACAAACCAGGAAGTTGTTGGCTTCTCTCTTCCTCCACGACGCAATCGGAATGCCGAGCGTCGACAGAGAAGACGCGCGCGTCAACACTCGGTCGGAACCGTTGGTTTTCTGACTAGGGTTGAACGCAGCGTACGATCCGATGCCTTGCCCGCACCTCGTCCAGTGCGAGAGGTCCGTGTTTGGCAACCCAAACGCGAGACTCCCCAAGTTGAGCCCTCTAAAGACCAACTTGCCAAACGCCGAAGCGAAGCTTCTGCGTCTTGTCAAACGCAGGAAGCACGCGCCCATAGGCGTGGGGCCCAGCAGCCCACTCTCTCTCAAGTCTCTCTGCTCCAACGCAGCAGACAGCAACGCGAAAGTCGCGTCTCATATCAACAGAGACGCCAGACGCGCGTGACGCAGCCGCGACGCAACAGCCGCGTTTCTGAAACCTGTGTCCAGGCCGAACAGCACATGACTGTCTCCCGTCGTCGACGTTGCGAGACCAGTTTCTTTAATCCCCCTCCCACAGATTTGAGGGAGTATTTGACAAGGAAGAGGAGTGCCAATCAGACCACTTCTCCATGCTGCTGTCAACAGCTCATCCAGATGCTCTCTGGATGCCATTGCGAGTCAGGCGTGCACCAGCCGTCTTTAATTAGACAGCTGACCCTGATTCCCCCATCAGCCAAGAGAAGACGCTCCCACAGGAGGAGAACCTTCTCAGATGTTGAATACCCGGAGCTTACTGCAAACATGACTAGCAGGAGTAAGGGGAAACAAATTGCAGTCAGCCCAGATGACTCCGAGTCTGACTCTGTACCGGAAGGAGTGTATCAACACACTCGCACCCGGACGGGGGCCATTCCCCCAATTGACTATAATGCCTTAGCCCGCGGCATTAGAACGGGTGATTCTCACTCTGCTGTAGTGGGGTCGCAAGCTTCAAACTCTTCCGTCGAGAAGGAGGCTTCCGCCTACATGGCAGACACTCCTGAGGAGACGACCAGGCGTTTAGAACAGACGCAGAAGCACCAGATGGATATAATCGCCTCTCAACAGAGATCCATTGACTCCCTCAAGCATATGCTCGAGAAATTGCTTGAAGAAAGAGCGAGATCTCCTCCTAGACGACCGAAGGGGAAAGGGAGAAAAGGAGAAAGCCCACCCTCCGAATCTTCTGACGAGACACGACGATCTACCTCGGATGTGTCCAAGCCCTCGTCGCAGGCAAGAAGCGACCAGACCCCGGAAAGGCTCATGCTAAAAGAATGAGTCAACTGGAGCAGCGCCTCGAGGCCCTTACCAACCGTAAAGGCCTCCAAGAAGCTGGGGTAGTCCGGCCCTATCCGGCCGAGTGGGACTTAGTCCCGTACCCTCCTAAGTTCAAGGCTCCAACTCTCCAGGCATTCGACGGGAAGGGGTCACCCAACCAGCACATCTACTACTTCAAATCCCAGACCGGGAATGTGGTAGATAACGATGCCATCCTGGCGCGACTGTTCATCGGCACCCTGAAAGGATTGGCCTTTGAATGGTTCATGAAGCTCCCCGAAGGTTCCATCAAGAACTGGGGTGACTTGGAGAAGCTGTTTCTAACACGCTTCTTCGAAGATGATTCGGAGGTCACAATGCCTACCCTTTTAGCTACAAAACAACGAAAGGGAGAGTCCGTCAAGTCTTTCGTAGAAAGATTTCGGAACATGGCACTCCGATGTCCAAGCGGCATGACCCAGGCCACCCTGGTGGAAACATGTCGCCATAATCTCCAAACCTCACTCCTTGCTCAAATAGGAGTTGCTGAAAGCCGCACCTGGAAACAATTAGTCCAGCAAGGTGAACAGGCTGAGGAGATTGTCGCCCGCGTCAGAGCGGAAGAAGGCAAGCCCAGGCCAGAGAGGTCGACAAGGCGTGCACCAGACACATCCCTCCAAACCAAGCGGAAGGATAATTTGGCGACGGAGACCAAATCTCCCACCAACCTCAAACAGGCAGGGCAAGTGGCTCTTCAAGCCAGCCACGCCCCAACAAGCAGTATTCCTTCAAGGAGGAACACATCGATTCGCTCTTCAAGCTACTCAACAAGAGCAATCGACTGAAGCTCCCTGAAATTAGACGCCCGGAGGAGGTCGGCAAGACCGACAATCCCACCTACTGCTTATACCACAGGATGCTCGGACATCCTACCAAAAGCTGCTATGTCTTTAAGGACATCCTTCAAGCTCTGATTGACGCGGAGGTATTAAAACTCCGACCGGAGCAGAAGAAGATGACGGCCAACATGACGTCGATTCTCCAGTTTGGGACACGACCCCCGACACCCGTGGGGTGATCTCTGTCCCGAAAGGAGAACTGAGGGTGGTCAACACAGACCCTCATCAGCAACAGGAGAAAGGCTTGGTACCCGTCTCTACACCTCGAGGGGAAATCATGTGGGTCCACCCTGACCTCGTCGACGAGCAACAATGGACGACTGTGACCAACAGGAAGTCCAAAGGCAAAGGGAAGGCTTCATCTTGCCATGTGATATGCGCCTCTTCTCGAGAAGCGGACACTGATGTTCCCTCGCTGACTGACTCAGAAGAGGAAACAATAGTCCTGGCCGCAGAGCCCAGCCAACCTACGGCGGGGACCCGTTCAGGACAGGCATACTTGAAGCAGTACGGCGAGACATCAGCGGCTTCTCCGCAACCAGCCGTGGAACCAGCCAAGCCCTCCTCTAAACAGCCTGGGGAGAAGCAGAAAGAAACTCGGTTTTCTCGAGTTCTTGCGAAAGGTGTAACAGAAGGATCCTCGACACCTTACCGCTTCGACGTCTTGGCTCAACTAGCCAACATCCCGGCACGCATTACCTTGTATGAGCTCCTGAGGCTATCAAAGTCAACCAGAGAGGCTCTACAAGAAGCTCTGGCAAATGCTGAGGTCTTTATGACCCGCGTGCCAAGGGGGAAGATGAAGAGGATTGCCTCCACACCTCCCCAAATGCTCCCTGCATCACCTTCACAACAGATGACATGCAGGTTAAAGGGAAGCATGACCGACCCCTATACTTCACAGGGTATATTGGGTCATCCGAGGTGAACCGCATCCAGGTAGACCCAGGGTCCGCGCTGAGCATCATACCTCGCCGGGTTATGCAGTTTCTAGGCATTCCTACCCATCGTCTGAGCCCTACCCAGACGACTATTTACGGGTTCAATGCCAACAGCTCCCGCCCAATGGGGAAGATCAAGCTCAAATGCCAGATCGGGAGCCTCAAGTCAGAAGTGACGTGTTACGTCATTGACGCGGACACTTCCTACAACCTGTTGCTGGGACGACCATGGATTCACCGCAATTCCATCGTTCCCTCTACTCTCCACCAAGTCATGAAATACATTGATGAGAGTGGACAGGTCCGAACGTTGATTGCCGAAAGGCATCCGTTTAAAGGGGTTGAAAATTATTTCACGGACTCCCTCTTATATCAGGATCCGGAGGAGACTAATGAAACCCCACAACCAGAGGAGCCAGACTCTGGTAATAAAGCTGACGTTGAGCCTGAGAAAGAAGAGTGCCTATGGGAGTTGGAGCCCATTGTAAAGAGCACTAATAAGCTCGATGTTGATACCACCGACGATGCGGGTGGTTGGTACATTAATGAAGATTTAGACTTTGCGTATTTCCCTGTGTATGTTTCCGATTCAATACCATCGGATACCACTACCGACGTGGACGATGACCTCTGGTCGGCAATAGATGACTTGACATCTTTGCATGTACCGGTGAAATCATCCTTCGGGACATACCAAGATAATGGTGACGCGCAAGAGTCTGTATTCATGGTTCCAGCCGGACGAAAAGGCCAAAGACCAATACTTTTTGGGCGAATCGCATCTGAACCTATGCCCCACGAAGAATCGGAAGGTGAGGATGAATCCCCTCAGTTCGATCATTATGAACCAAGAACGCTCAAGATGATGAAGCGCATGGGGTATGATCTAACCAACAGGCCTGGGTTGAACTTCGGAAAAGGAAGAAGAACACTGCTTCGATCCTTTGTACCGAAAGGGAAAACCCCTGATTACTATCATCGGACGCGCCGGGGGTTGGGCTATATATCAACTCCAGTGCCATCAGCCTCTGATTCGGAAAGACTGTCAAGTCATGACTGCTCATCAGACACGTCGTCATGGGAATCAGATGTCAGTGTCGGCAACATCTTTAAAGGGCTTTCAGTAAACATGGTTTCGACAAGCCATCTGGAGGATGAAGATGAAGAAATGATCCAATCCGATACAGACCCTTGGATCAGACATTTGAATGCTCTTTGGGACATCCGCTTTGAACAGCGTGAGCCACCCACAGAAGACAAGGTTGTTCAAGTCAACCTAGGAGATGAAGACAATCCTAAACCCATCTTCATAAGTGACGGCCTGTCGCCTCCAGAGAAGAAGGATTTAATATCTCTTGTACAAGAGTATATAGATGTCTTCGCCTGGAATTATGAGGACATGCCTGGACTTGATCCTCAAGTGGCTATGCATCGCCTCAACATCAATCCGGACATGAAGCCCGTTAAACAACAGCAGCGACGGTTCCGTCCAGAGATAATGGAGGCAATCCAATCAGAAGTCAGGAAGCTTATTGACTCCGGCTTTATCAGGGAGGAACAGCATCCCGACTGGGTAGCCAACATCGTCCCCGTCGCCAAGAAGAACGGGAAGATCCGGATCTGCATCGACTTCCGTGATCTAAACGAGGCCTGCCCCAAAGACGAATTCCCATTGCCAATCACAGATGTCATGATTGACAATACTTGTGGATTCGAGCGAATGTCCTTTATGGACGGGTTCTCAGGATATAATCAAATCAAGATGTATCCCGATGACGAAAAGCACACCTCCTTCAGGACACCTCTAGGGGTATATTGCTACACCGTCATGCCCTTCGGTCTGAAAAATGCGGGGGCAACCTACCAAAGGGCCATGAATGCCATTTTCCATCGGCAGATACGCAAAACGGTGGAATGTTATGTCGACGACATTGCGGTGAAAAGCCGCACTAAAGGTGATCACATAGCAGACCTGAGGGTGGTCTTCGACATCATGCGGGCTCATCAATTGAAGATGAACCCCACCAAGTCCTTCCTGGGGTAGCCAGTGGCAAATTCCTAGGGTTTGTCGTGACTTCCACAGGAATCCATTTGGATCCGGAGAAAGTCCGCGCTATCCAAGAGATGCAACCCCCCAGAAGCCTCAAGGAGCTCAGAGGATTACAAGGACGATTGACATATATCCGCAGATTCATTTCAAATCTCTCCGGGAGGTGCCAACCCTTCGCTAAGCTGATGAAGAAGGGCGTTTCGTTCATTTGGGACGACGCTTGCCAGCAAGCATTTGAGGAGATCAAGCACTACCTCACCCAACCACCAGTCCTGGCAGCTCCGGTATCCGGAAAGCCTTTCCTGGTGTACGTCCGATCAATGGATCATTCTTTGGGAGCTCTACTAGCTCAGAATGATGACCAGGGGCGAGAACAAGCAATCTACTACCTAAGTAGAACGATGATCGGAGCCGAACATCGGTACAACCCGATCGAGAAGGAATGTTTGGCACTGGTGTTCGCCATTCAGAAAATGCGACACTATCTGGTGGGCCAAACCATAAATGTCATATCCAAAGTCAACCCCCTGAGGTTACTTATGACAAAGCCTTCTTCACTAAATGGCCGGCTGGCAAAATGGGCCATATTGCTATCACAATATGAGATACATTTTCTGCCACAAAAGGCTATTAGGGACAAGCGGTGGCGGACTTCTTAGCTGAACACCCAAATCCCAGGGCAGCCAAACTCTACGAGGATCTCCCAGACGAGGTCGCCGAAGCCTGCCTGACCCAGACATTGTTCGAAGGACAAGTATGGCAACTTTTCTTCGATGGCGCATCGAGAACAAGCTCTAAGGGACGTACAGTTGCGGGGGTAGGAGTAGTACTCGTCTCCCCACAAAATTACGTGATTCCCCGAGCTATCTCGTTAACCGAGCCCTGTTCCAACAATGTGGCGGAATACAACGCTCTTTTGATTGGGATGCAATTCGCCGATGAGATTGGCGTTAAAAATCTCGAGGCATACGGTGATTCTAAACTCATCGTCAGCCAAGTTCGCGGAGAGTATGAGGTCAGGCATGAAGATCTAGTACCCTACTACAACGCGACAATCCACATGGCCGAGAGGTTTTTCAAACTTCTACATCGACCATGTACCGCGCAAGCAAAATGCGCATGCAGATGCACTTGCATCCCTTGCTGCCTCCTTAGCTCTTCCAGCTGGAGCAATGGAGAAGGTATTCGTCTATAGCCACGACCTATACTGCCCAAAAAGTCCCCTCGGAGACTACCAGAGGTCAACGGGAGATCGTCGCGGTAAGGAAACACTTGAAGTGTCAACCGATCCAGAACTTAAAGACTGGCGATTCCCCTACATTGATTTTGTCTTGTACGGCATCTTGCCCGAAGACACCAGGGGGCGGCTGCCATCCGAAGGAAAGCCTCCAAATTCTACTACAATGCGATTTCGCGAACATTGTATCGTCGATCGCATGACGGGATCCTGCTCCGATGCCTCTCATCAAAAGAAGCCCAAGGAGTATTGAAAGAAGCCCACGATGGTACTTGTGGAGCTCATCAACCTGGCTCGAAGCTGGCAAACCGACTCCAAAGATTGGGTTACTATTGGCCCAAGTTGGTTGCCGATGCTGTTGCCTATGCCAAAAGATGTCACGCCTGTCAAATACATGGCGATTTCATCCATCAAGCACCAGGATACCTCCACTCTACGACCTCTACCTGGCCGTTCGAAATGTGGGGGATGGACGTGGTTGGTCCTATCAGCCCACCATCATCAAAGGGACATCGGTTCATCCTAGCGATAACCGATTACTTCTCAAAGTGGGCCGAAGCTATCCCTTTGAAAGAGGTGAAATCTTCTAACGTGATCAAGTTCGTGAAACATCACGTTATTTACCGCTTCGGTGTGCCTCGGCGGATTGTCCATGACAATGGACCCCAGTTCATCAGCCAGGCTTTTCAGAGATTCTGCGCCAAGTTCAGAATCCAGAGTGTGTCATCAACGGCATACTATCCGCCCGCTAACGGCCTCGCAGAAGCTTTCAATAAGACTATTGGCAAGCTTCTCAAGAAATTCGTCTCGAAAAGTCAACGAGACTGGAACGATAAGTTGGGCGAATGCTTATGGGCCTATCGCACGACTGTGCGAACCCCAACTAAAGCCACGCCATTTTCCTTGGTGTACGGATGCGAAGCCGTCCTTCCACTGGAAATCCAAATTCCCTCTCTTCGCGTCGCCTTGACAGCGGAAATGACAACAGAGGAGAAGCATCGACAGCGACTCCAAGAATTGGAAGCCTTGGACGACAAGCGTCTGCAGGCCCAACAACAAATCGAGCTTTACCAAGCTCGTATCACCAGAGCCTTCAACAAGAAAGTCAAATCCCGAACTTTCAAGAAAGGCGACCTCGTCTTAGCCGTCCGAAGACCCATGGTCATGACACACAAGACGAAAGGAAAATTCCAACCCAAATGGGAAGGACCGTTTGTAGTAGAGTCAGTCTACTCAAATGGATCGTATCGCCTCATAACCTCAAATGGCGATACACTCATGATGCCAATCAATGGCAATTCCTGAAGAAATACTATCCCTAGATGGCATTCTTCCACCGATCAAGTTAAAAGTACACCTCTGATCAAACATCCGACGCCCTCGACGGCTAAGGATAGAGGAAAATGTTGGCTTTTAAGTCCAACATAAGTCTTCGACAACTCATCATGCTGAGGGGAATAGCATGGCTAGCCCAACTCAAACGGTAGTTGGTAAAGGCATGACAAACCCGTTGACAGCTGAGGATTTGCTAAAAATCCTAAGGGACACGTTCCCATTTGATCCGACGCCTCCGACGGCTAAGGATAGAGGAAAATGTTGGCCTTTAAGCCCAACATAAGTCTTCGACAACTCATCATGCTGAGGGAATAGCATGGCTAGCCCAACTCAAACGGTAGTTGGTAAGGCACCTCAAATCCGTTGACAGCTGAGGGTTTGCTAAAATCCACCTAAGTGGATTTGATTCCACTCTTCCCTCCAAAAATCCCTTACCAATTCTCATCCATAGAATGGTAGGACCACAAAATGCAATCATTACCATGTTAACACTATACCTCTGGTAATGAATACTCTTTGTCGAGTATAAACCTGGCTTGTTAACTCTGCATAGAGTAACAAACTCTCAAATTTGCCAAGTTAACACTATACCTCTGGCACCTCAAATTCCACTTGTCAATTCTCATCAATAGAATGACAGGTCCTCAAATTGCTCCTATCGCAAGCAAATTCTTGTCAAGTTAATATCACACCTCTGACAAACTACTGTTTAAGTTAACATTACACCTCTAAGCAGTACATCGAGTGCCTGTCAAGTTAATATCACACCTCTGACAGTTACCTTTCTTCAGACTTCCATATCGAAGCTGAATAGACGATGCCAAGTTAACACTACACTTCCAGCATCCGAGTCATTGCTAAGTTCAACAATACACCTATGGCTATGACCTTCCTTGACTTCTTTAAGCCAAGACGACTAATGCCAGTTCAACATTACACCTCTAGCATTTCTATCACTGTTAAGTTAAACATCACACCTATGACAGTGACACCCTCAGTTTTCCCAAATAAAACTGAGATGCTGATGAGTTAGGTTAATATCACACCTCTAACTCACATCCTTGTCAAGTTAATATTACACTTCTGACAAGACTACTTCTAAACCGTTAAGTTAATATCACACCTCTAACGGTAAAAATCTTACTAGATTCCCCACGAGTCTAGTTTCATTTGATATTCTCCCCCCGAGTATCAATTCATTCTGGAGGCAGTGTTGGTTAACATTACACCAATAAACAATGCTTCCATCAAAATCCCCAGCTGATCTTAAATCAAGTTATCCCAAATCCTTGATAAAGGTTCACCTTCTCTGGGGGTACGCGCTCCACTCGTCACTTTCTTTTATAAAGTGGCGGGTCCACCAAAATTATTCTTTGGCTTCTAAAACAAACGTTCAAGACAACAGAAAGAAGCAAAAAGAAAGGTGTCACTTTTATTCATATCCAAACACATGAAAGTGATACAAAACGCTCTCTTATACAATAAGATTGAGTGTTACAATTAGGAGTACAAAGAAGTCCCTCTCTCTCTCTGAGGCCGTACTCACTCCTTGAAACCGCATCTGATCCCAGGTGCACAATTGGAGCCGGTTGCACTTTGATGCGTGACGCCAACTTCGAAAGCGCCCTAGCTGACCAAGCCAAGAGCAATGGTGTTCTTGAGGTCCAGTGGCAACAGAAGGTCCTGCAACCCTTCGTTCAGGCGCGTCTCTTTCCCTAGTAGACTATCCAACAAACATGGAGTCACTCTTGGGGTGAGAGCAGAAGTTTCGGAGTCATCACAAAGGATGCCACCCTCCACTTAGTCCGGCGGCAGCAAAAAGTCCGGCAACTCTTCCTTCAAGAATTGATCCTTCCCCCAGCAGAACTCAACGGACTTTAACTGTCCTCGATGTCACTTCTGGGGTTTCATCACCATCCCTTTCCCCAGCAGGCCATCCAACGGAGTGTCCTTGATGTGACTTCTGGAGTGGGAGAGGAAGAGGATCTCATCCGCCGCCGCAACCGCCGGACCACCCTCGCCGGTACTCAGCCTATCCGTCTCTTGCACCAGATCTGAAGAGACCTTGGCGAGGGTTGGGTCCTCGTCAGAGATGTAATATACTCTCTTATAGGTGACGAGGACCATAATATATTCTCTCATAGGTGAAGGTTGAACGAGTTCGCCGACCGAAGTATTCTTCCAAGGGCCCAGCAAGCCTGCAAGGAACAAAAAGAGAGAATTAGAACAATCTGCAGCTTAGTGTAAACAGAGAAAAACTAAGTCAGCAGAGGCAAACGCGGGAGTGATCCACGCAGTTAGCCAATGCGGGAATGATCCATGCAGTCTACCAAGACGCAGGAATGACACGTGCAGCAAGCCAAACTGTTGCGTCAGCAGAGACAAACGCGAATCAAAACGCGGTCCCATTCTGTGCCTAGGTCAAAGAGCACAAACGCCGAAAAGGCACAGACGCCGAAAATTGCCATCTCCATGAACAGGAGTTGCAAGGTGCGGGTCTGAAACCTTTTTTGGAATTCGTCCAAGGCATTGGCCATGAAACGCGCTAAGGCACAAGCCATAAAACGCGCCAACGCCAACTGCCAAAGATTCCTGCACGCGCGTCCGGAGAAGTTCAAGCCCATGGTACAAATTCCAGAAGGAATGCACCAATGCAGACTTCATGAGGGGGTCCAGATGACATGAAGCCAAGGTACAGGCCATGGTAATCTAAGGTGTCATGGTGAAACGAACTGCATACCCGTAGAGACCTCTGTCAAGAGTTGTAATCTCTGCACCAGGACGCAAACGCGGTCACAGGGCAAAGAGGGTTTTCTCCTAAAGAGACCAAACAGGGGCTTAAAAGCCCTGGGTCATCTTCAGAACCATCCTCATCCATGGAGACAATTGTCTGAGGAAGATGAAAGTTCTCAAAGCGCTCTCTCAAAAACAAAACAGTCCAAAGGCAGGATTGAAGGGAGAAGGGGCGCCCTATTTATAGGCAGCTCCTGATAACAGCGGTTAATGGCCCCGTAATCTGAACCGCCGGCATTAATAACTGCACAACTGCCAAGATCCAATAAGGGCCGGACGCGTGTAACACTGCTTCGAGAACCGCCGCTGGCGCTGATCTCCAACCGCCCGCACTGGTTTCTCATTTAAGAGAATCAATACTCAAGCCCAATCAGCAGCCGACGCGTGGACAAACTGCTTCGGGAAACAAAGCGGAAAATCCGCATCTGACGTTAAAGATCACACCAAATCCCTATGACAGCTGTATGTAACGCCTGGGAGTTTACACCCAGACGCGGATTGAAGAACTATCCGCACATCCGCGTCCCAGAAAGATGCCCGCGCGAGTCAAAGTCGCGTCCCCTCAGAGAGCACTTGATCCATTTTTTGAATTAAGGGAAAGGCACAAGGCTGCGTCTCCCGCGTCTGCCTGATCCGCTTCCTTCTTTGCAGAAGCAGATCCGCGTTATTCAGAGCCGCGTCTCCCTGAATGAATGCCGCGTCTCATGAAACAATGATGGCCGCGTCTCCCTATGGATTGATGCTGCGTCTTGCCAAAAGGACTTGGTCCTGCCTAAGTTCTCATGAACTAAGAACCGCGTCTCACCCTGTGATTGACGATGCGTTCGGAGGCCGCGTTCTCACTCTATGCTGCGTCTCATCAAAAAGACCGCGTTCCGATTTGTGATTGACGCCGCGTCTCATCAAAAGGACTTAGTAGAATCTAAGTTCTTATGAAATGATGACCGCGTCTCACTTTATGACTGACGCTGCGTCTCAGTAAAAGGACTTAGTAAAATCTAAGTTCCGGTAGACTGATGACCGCGTTTCACCCTGTGGGATTAATGCCGCGTCTCGCCAAGACCGCGTCCCATTAAAAGAACTTAGTCCTACCTAAGTTCCGTAATCACGACTAGTGATCAAGAGTTGGACTCATCCACACAGGACAAAGAAATTGGGACAAAAGCTTCAAAGAAACTTCTATTATATCAAAAAAAAAATGATAGAAGTGGATACAAACACTCTTAATAAATAGAGTGTCCCTTTTCTTTTCAAAAAAAAAGAAGAAAAGAAGCTAAATGTCCTGGTTCACCAAGGAACGGATTTGTTCCCTAAGGCGGTGAATCTCATGCTGGCGCGTCCTTTCAGCCTCCATGATAGCCCGGTCCCGCAGCTCCGCCTCAGATAAGAAACTTCTGGCAGACAGCTGCATCCGCAGAGAGTCCACCCTGGAAGATTGCAGAGACAGACTCTCTTCAGCCCGCGCCGTAGCAGCCCGTTGCTCCTCAAGCTCCTTTTGAGGGAGACAAGTTTCTCCTCATTTAGCGCAAGAACAGCTTCCGCCTTGGCAATAATGTCCCGAGTTCTGAGGATGACCTGCTCCGTGCTCTGCACACTGAGCTCAGATTCCCTCGAATCTCCGGCTAATTTTTGAAATTCAGCCTTGGAATATTCAAGGTCACGGATCTCGGCAGTGATCTGCGCCTCCGCCTCCTGTCGCTCCCGTTCCTGAGCAGCTAGGAGCCTGGTCAGGATGGCCTGGGCCTCGCCGGAAGAACCTGCATCTTCCAAAGATTCCAGCTCCCGCAGGTTATCTCCAAGTTGCTCTACTACCCGCAGGCATGCCCTGGCAAGTGAAGGGCCTCCCGCCAATTCGACGCTCACGGCCATATTTTCAAGAAGCCTCTGGGCGAACTGGAAGGTGCTGTGTCCACGGAAGATGAGATCAATACATGATCCCATCGAGGTGAAGAATTGTTGCACCATCTGACGTGCCAGATCCCCCATGTCTTCACCACCTAAGAAGCTTCCCGACCCTTTTTCTGTCACGGGACAAGGGATATAGGGCGGGTCCTCTCGCACAAGAGCCGTGCCAGCCGTCGATGTGGCCAGAACAAGACTACCCATTGGCGCTTCCGGGAGCGCTGCCTCTGCAGGAGCTTCCACGACCAAGGAAGGAGCTGTAAGCACAACCTCTTCAGAAACTTCCACCGAGGATTGAGCTGTGGGGCCTTCTGGAAGGGTGCTGATCGTCAGACTCCCCACCTGAGCCCCCTCAGTCAGAGCTGCCTTACTAGGATCGAGGTCCAGAGGCATCGAGTCCTGTAGAATGGGAGTCTCCCCAGCTTCAGCAGTAGCCTTCTCCACCGGCGGAGTGAGAGCCTCCTCAGCCTCAATGATTGTTTTAACAGAGGGCAAGGGGAAGGCTCCCCAACTTCAACAGCTGCCCCCTCCGAGGTTATCTCAGCGGCCGAAGCCTCAATCCCCTTGGGCTGGGTCAACTCTGTTTCCATCACCTCGACAGGCGAAGAAGTTATACCTTCAGCAGGGATTATAGCCGGCGGTTCATGGCCGTAGTCGACTTTATCTCCAAAGTCGCTTTCCGTATCAGACGCGGAAGACGACAGTTCAACGCAAAGGTCCTCGGTGACCGGAGCCTTGCCACCAATCACCCCAGTGGTAGGACTAGGGTCGATTATCCGAGCGCTGGAGATGAAGACACTAGGAGGCCCTGACCGCTGTGCCTTATCTCTCCCTTCACGAGCAGAAGAAGGCTCAGGCCGAGCTGAGAACCCTGGAATTTGGACATTCCCTCCCACGAGCTGTACTTCCTCGTCAGCTATAGTGAGTTTGTCAACCAATTCCCCTCTCCCGCAATCTTACAGGTCCCTCGGTGCGACCTAGGAGCACGGATTAAACTGGGGAGAGTTTTATCCTCTGGCGGTTCCTCAACCATGATAAAGAGGTCTTCAGGACAGTCCTCAACTCCAGCAGAAATGCCTTCCGAGGGAGAGACTTCTGTTGCTAATTCCCTCCGAGCCCTCTTCGAAACAGGACCAGCAGTTGAGGTAGGACCCCGACAACGCTTACTCACCCAATTCTTGAGCCTTGGTGGTAGAAGGCCCCTCCTGTGGCCCTAGCTTAGTTCTGCTCCGGGTTACTCGGGGCTCCTCTCTTGAGCCTCCCTCGGCTCCTCTCTGAGATGCTCTCTCCTCAGCTCTTTCTGGACCTTTAAATACTGGGTGATCATGTGCGAGCCTTTGCCAGACTCCGACTGTGTTTTGAGATAGGCATTAATGCCCTCAATACCCGTATACCCAGGAGCAAAATCCGGTGACTGGTTTACCCGAGAATACCAGATGCAGAAAGTGAAGCTGGTAAGGTTCTTCGGCTCCTCGACGGGCAAACGGAAAGTTGCCTCTGTCCCCCCAGCCACGCTATAATACCAGGCTCGAGCACCTTCGCACAAATTCCCATTGAAGGCAAGTTGTGTATTCGGATTGCCGACATAAAGCTGAGCATAGCCAAACTGTCGGGCAAAACGACTTGGCATATACGGTTCGATAGTGCAGGAGTCCCTTGGCGAAACAGCACATACCCTGGTCGTATATTGATCAACCACCGGAAGACTCCCGCAGACAGTTGGGTGAGGTCATCCCGACCTATAGAATCAGTGAATTGCTCACCAAAGGATGCACCAGGAATTCCAGGGAAGCAGCGGTTAAGCTGGTAATTGGCGGCATTTGAGAGACGTCTCCGAATATAATATATATAGGTGTCACTCCAATCCGAGTCTTCCGCCGCCTCACAAAAGGGACAGGACTCTTACTCCCACGCGCCGTTGTCATCAGAGAAGGGCAATGCATCACGTACCAGGCCATGAGATACTGTAAGGCAACTCCATTCGGGGTTTAGGGCGCCTTGCCGTCGGGTTTCCCTCTGAATCGACATACGGCTTGCCTTGAGAGTCGACAGTCCTTGGAGCCTCGCATAGTCTCTTGGCTAGCGCCCGCAACCCCGCTGAATGCCAGCCGCCACGGCCGGAAGAAGGGCTATAGGACGGCCATGGGCCAGAGCACTGCTGGATACACCACGTCGGCAATAATGACTTCATGTGGCCGTGTAGGTACCACGCAACGCTTCAACCACAGCATCAAGAAGCCCGCCAACCGCTCGACTAGAGATAGAAGCCCGGGCCCGGTGATGATAGCTTTCAAAAAGCGTATCAGGTTCGAAGCCGTCCTCGTTCGACCCAGTGTGTTAAAAGCCCTCAGAAGCTTGTGCGACCATGTCATCAACTCCCTGTTCAGAGAGGGGAGCCAGTCGAGTTATCGAATGATCCTTCTTGCTGACATTGCTGAATAAATATTGGCCCAGGATAGATGCCTGACTCCATGCGTCTCCAACCGGTTACCTGACCACAAATATGGAAGTGGCACATCACTTCCCAATAGGTCTCGTACACCTCAGGGGAATCCTTCTTTATAAGGTCAAGCTCCCTAGCAGTCGGGACATATTCTTCATAAGGAACTCCCCCATCACCAGCCCGAGACCTCATGCAACTCATGCAGTGCAAGGCCCATTTCTCCAACCGGGGTAAAGAATGTCCCCGTCTGAGGGTTGTAGCGCTCCAAGATCCCGAAGAAGTTGTGAGAGCTCATTGGGATGCCCCATTGTACGGCCCTGACTGCTGAGTATAATCCCACGTGCTCAAGCAGATCTCCCAGATCGGAGAGGACAAAACCCACCATCCTGCCCCACCAAGAATTCTCCGTGGAGTGGACCCATCCTGGCAAATGGAACTTGGCCGGATAATCACCCTCTGCTTCTATGAACGAGTTGAGGAAGGTGGTGGCAAGCTGCGGGATCTCTCCGACTGGAAGCTCAGACTTGCGTGACCCAGGAAACAAGCCGAGGACCGCCCGGTCATGGCAATCATGACGATATACGTTCTGGGAGCTGAAATTCCCAAGGGTAATCTCAGAGATATCCCGGGATACATCCCACTTCATCTTCCGAAGGACGGACAGATGTTGGAGATAGACAACGGGAGCATCCTCTCCATGGCTGGAAGGAATATCTCCTCTCCCTATCTGACGGAGCCACCTGTAATTCCCGTCATACATGGGGTTGCCACCGTCACTGACATGATCTCCAAAGAAGAAAGCAGGCTTCTCCAGCTTGATGTGGGTATCCGTTGCGAAGACTGCATCGGTCATAAGCACTCGAGAAGTCCTCTCATTAACATGGGCAATCATTTCCCTGCGAACTGGCGACCTGTCAGCAGTCACAGGTATGGTCCTTCGCAGTGCAAAAGTCAGACGGTGGTCGGCACCACCCACGCGGCCAAATGGTGCATCTTGGCAAGTGAACCTGAAACATGCGGCACTGCAAAAGAAAAAGGCACTTGGTCAGATACTTTGCCAAAAATAAGGGAAGACGCTAAGTGTTCATAATTCAAAACGCAGCCGAGACATTGGACGCAGGGGTTATCATCCGCGTCCAGACCTGCGAACTTGCACCAAAACGCAGAAGAGATACTGGACGCAGGAATTTTTCGAATCCGCGTCCAGACCTGCAAAGCTGCGTTCTACAACCCAAGACTTATGAAAATTCGAAGTACTTGGACTCAAACGCCAGATTCTACAAAATCGGCGGTTGAAGACACAAACACAAGGATCAAATCCGCGTTCTGCAAACCAAGACTTGTGAAATTTCAAAGTGCTGGACTCGGACGCCAGCGCCTGATGGCACAACGCGGCACAGAACGCATGGATCAAATCCGCGTTCTACAAATCGCGTTCAGAGACCTTCACAATTAGAAATATTCTAAGTGAAGGACCCAGAGTGCAGAGTTCACCAGCGTCGGATCATCAGGCCCGCGCCCCGGTTATCATCTCAAGGACAGCGTCCGAGAATCAAACACGATCTTGTGTTAAAGGTCCTTAGGGTTCTATGAACATGTTTTAACGGCGGAACCCACACCGAAGGTGCATTTTTACCTCGGAAAATACCCTCCTGCGCAGAGGAAGCATCTCTCTCAGCCTCGGCGACGGTCGCCCTTGAGTCGATGCAGTCGGTTTCGTCTTGGGAGCCATTGAAAATCAAGAAATCCGAGCGAGGAGATGAATAGTTGAACAAGAGAGGAAGTTCTTTTTCTCAGAGAATGCGTTCGTTCGGAGAAGAAGATACATCTCTCCAACTGTTGCCTTTTATAGGCACGGAGATTCGCGAAGATACGCAGCGTTTGACCAATAAACGCTGCAGCGAATCGCTGCCTGACGCGTGGAGCCAAATCATTGTTTGAACAGGGAAGATCATGCGTCGCGACCCCGCCACAAGTCAGAAGTTGACACGTGGAGCAGTTCATTTAATGAACCGGGGGATCCGCGCGCCAAAAGGCGAAATCTCGCCTTTTCCCCAGGCCAGCTGGCGGCGTAATCATGACATGGCACAGGCGCACGCCCCAAAGTACGCGGCTCTTCGGTGGACATGCCCCGTCAGCGTCAGCATAAATGCACCCAGAAAATCGCGTCTGCCTTATGAAGATCGGTCGCGTTCTCATCGCCAAAAGGTCGCGTCTCGCTAAGAGTCGCGTCTTTAAAGCAGTCTCTGCTTTTTTCAAAAGGGAACCTGCGTCCAGTCTCCTGCTTCTGCAAGTCAGTTCAACAGTACACTGACGCAAACAGACAACCAACCACTCCCGGCCAAAAGCGCACCCGTGACGGATTAAAAGCAATCGGGGAGGTCTAGACTGTGTATCTAGACACTCAAACACGATCAACTCTGACGGCTTCAAGAGTTCAACAGTACACTCACGAAGACCAATTCCAGATAAGATCAACCCGAAGCATCAACAGTCCAGTCATAAAACGCGAACACGGCTAAAGATCCAAAGTATTCCGAAATCCGTCCCATTCAACTGCGGAATATCAGAAACTTTGGAGGGGGTTCTGTAGGCTGTCTAAAAATGACTAACAGACCAGCCATTAAGGAAGCAGAGTCTCAAGCTCTGGACGCGAGAAATCACGCTCGCGTCTCAGCATTAAGACGCGTTGGCTCTACACCCGCGTCACAACGTTCAGACGCGTCGGCCCGAAGCCCGCGTCTCAGCATCAAGACGCGTCGGCCCGAAGCCCGCGCCTCAGCATCCAGACGTGAAGGCCCGAAGCCCGCGTCTCAAACTTCAAGGCGCGTTTGGCTCGACGCCCGCGTCTCAAACTTCAAGGCGCGTTCGGCCCAACGCCCGCGTCTCAGTTGCAACTGCCCTGATTGCGGGGCCAGTCACCGCGCATGTAGCGGGTAGTGGCCCCTCATTCGGGAGCGTTTTCAGGAGGCACCTTCACCCCTGAGATCCCTATAAATAGCCTTGTTTGCTATGAAGAGGGGATCGAGTTTTTGAGAGACACACAGGGATAGAGGCTTGAGAGGATCGAGCTTGGCAGAAGATCGGAGTTTTGAAGAGAGAGAGCTTTGAGATAGGGCATCATAAAAATCGATCGAATCCAGGCAGGAGGATCATCAAGAGAGAAGCACGACTCTTCAGCGAGCTTACTGAGTACTAGCCGCTCTTCGCCTACCTCCTCTTGAGAGTTTTTGGTAGACGGAGCTGAGTTACTCTTTCTACCGACCGAAGAGAAGACCCCCGACGGTCCAGGACGGTCATCTGGTCAACGGAGAACAAGATTCACTCTCCATCGCCACACGAAGAACCCAGCTTTAAACAAAGGGAAGATTCAGACATCCTCCCTCCCTTGTAACTGGAAAAGAGGGAAGAGTAGTTCTTTTGGTTGTAATCGTTTCGCTTGAATTAAGGAAATCTTTTTACAGCTAAAACCACTTTCTCCGACCACAAACTTTCCCGGCCCTACAGTTAGTGGAGAGGGTAGGTGAAAGAAGGAAAGGCTAGATTTTCTTGATTGAAGGAGTGGGTTATTGAATGGAGGAGATGGCTTGGCAAACTTGTAATTATAGGGTCATTTAGATCTGAAAACCCACCCTCTTCATCTAAAAAATTTGGACTCATTTTCTTCCCAAAGTTCATGGCAAAAACCCTAGAACCTCTCTTCCTCTACACAATAAAACATATTCTCTCTTTCTCCACTACTTCCCCCCCAACAGAGGCAACAAGGGAGAAGGAAGGGCCGCACGGGCGCCGCACCAGGCGGAACCGCCCCCGGCGGCCGCAGCTGCGCCCAGGCAGGGCGCGGGCAAGGAGAGGGCGGGGGGGACTTGGAGGAGGAGGGGAAGATCATTCCTAGGGCTTAGATCTAAGTTGATGAGGTAATTTTCAGACAAAAATCTGATCTTTTTGGCCCTAAAAATCCTTTTTGGGAAGGTAAATTCAGACTGAAATTTTGAAAGAAAACAGCACTTAATCCTCATACTTTGTTGATTTTTGTGATAGATATTAATTCAAATCTTCTTTGCTTAAGGTTGTGGTTCAAAGAGGCAAAGTTTAGCCCTAACAAAGAGGAACAATTTCGAAGAAAGGTGAGTAAACCCAATCTTGAAGAACTTATATAAAGAAACTTGAATATGAACATGTTAACCATCTCTTTTATGAAATTCATTTTTTTAGTAGAAATTTTGTGTGAATTGCATGTTCTAAATGTGTGTATGCTATATGACATGCTAGAGAGGTGAATTGCATGTTCTGAATGTGTGTATGCTATATGACATGCTAGAGAGGTGAATTGCATGTTCTAAATGTGTGTATGCTATATACATGTTAGAGAGGTGAATTGAATGTTCTAAATGTGTGTATGCTATATGACATGCTAGAGAAGAGATAGGATTGGCCAAAGCGTGATGTTTAGAAATAGGGAACTTGAATAAGAAATTAAACTAATGTCTTATACAATGGTAACATTAAATTGTCACATTCATATTGAAGCTTGTAAACACTAAATTGAATACTAGTGAGAATGCTAGGAATGAAAGAGTTGAACGATAAAAAATATCAACGGAGGAAATGAACTCACACGTAGGAGCTCGTGAGTAATTGAGGTGATCATACACTCACACACACAACACACACATATGTGTGTGTGTACACGTATATAAATTATTATATACATGTACAAGTGATGTATATGAATGTGTATCTTGTATGTGCAAATAGTAAGTGGCACGATATGGATGAAATTATATGTTATGTTTGTGTAATAGCTTTACTCATGTGCATAGTTTCTGTTCTCGTGGGATGAGTTGTTTTTATCCTTATAAGTAGGAAGGGACCGGCGGAGCCGGTAGGAAGGGGGAAGACGGTGGGAAAAAGGGTGTTCATTTATCATTGTAGGAAGGGGCCGGCGGGAGCGGTAGGAGGAGAAGACGGTGTAAATTATGTTGTTCATTGTAGGAAGGGACCGGCGGGAACCGGTAGGAGGGGGAAGACGGTGTTGTGAAAGTGGCTCATTTTATAACTGTAGGAAGGGGCCGGCGGGAGCCGTAGGAGGGGGAAGACGGTGCAAATATTCATGCATTCTTTGAAATATTGTAGTGATGAAATGTTGCTTGTTGATGTGATTTTATAAAGATGTTTGTGTTATCATAACTTAGAAATTGTTATGACTCAAATTATATCATATTAGCCAACGCGATAAAGAAAAACTACTACCACGTCATGTATCATCATATGAGTGTATAAAGTAAACCTAGGAATGTTAGTATATGTTTCTTAACTTTGGCCTAGTGATGGCCTACTATAAAGTTTATAACTATCAAAGCTAAAAGATTAACTTGAATATTATACAATAACTGGGTTTACTCACTGAGCCGTCAAGCTCACTCCTTTTCTTGACAACATTCTTTTCAGGTCTAAGCAAGGGTCAAGGACCGGCGTGAGAATTTGTTGTGTCCTATGAAAGGGTCTTTTGTCTTACTTTGCTTCTACTCATTTGGAACTCTTTATGTTTTATAATGGCTTATTATGCTAAGTTGGTAGAAATCATATCATTCAGGTTATGATCTTTGTGATATGTGTAAAGTTCTTAAGGACGGACCTTGTATTTGTAGTCCGACATCTTTATGTAAGCAATGTTATGTAAGTAACTTGACAGATTCGATGGATGTATAATTTTGGGATGGCTGCTAGTTCCTAACTAATTGTGTATGTCGTAGTCTTGGAATGAGGATATCCCAAGTATTATTTTTGTTGGGAGTATATTATTATTGACTGCATGGATGTTTGTTTGGTATCCATAAGAATAACTATGGGGAGCCATCTTTACTATTGAACTTCATGTATTGTATTTGGGCAAGGTACAAGTTACAAAGGAGATGCTGCCGAAATTTTGAGAAATTAAGTTATTAAGACGATTCTTTATCCCCTGTTTAAAGGTTAGTAGAGAATCAGAATATTATTATCTGGGACCGTTACAATTAATCTTCAGCAGATCCTGTTCCACTCCCAAGTCATCAAGCAAGCCTTGAAGCCAGATTGTCTCCTTCATAGCCTCCGTCATGGCCATATACTCGGCCTCTGTGGTAGACAATGCGACGGTAGACTGTAGTGTGAAGCGCCAACTCAGCGGTGCTTGAGAGAATATGAACACATACCCTATTGTAGATCGGAGCTTGTCAAGGTCACCAACATAGTCGGAATCAACATACCCGATGCAATCTTACTTCCCCGTGGAGTCCTTCTCAAATACCAGACCTACATCAATAGTTCTTTGATGTACCTCAAGATCCACTTCACTGCCTCCCAATGACCCTGTCCCGGATCATGCATATATCTGCTAACATAAAGACAGCTTGTGATAGATCTGGTCTCGTACACACCATAGCGTACATAAGGCTACCAACTGCATTAGCATATGGGACGTGAGTCATATACTCACGTTCTTGAACACTCTTCGGAGACATCTTAGCAGACAACTTGAAATGAGGAGTCATAGGTGTACTTACAGACTTCGTATCCTTGTCGATGTTGAACCTCTGTAGTACCTTTTTTAAGTTCCCCTTCTGAGTCAAGCTCACCCTGCCAACCCTTCGGTCTCTTGTGATCTCCATGCCTAACACCTTCCTTACTTCACCAAGGTCCTTCATCTCAAACTCTGAAGATAGATCCCTCTTCAGTGCATCAATAGCAGATCTCGACCTCGAAGCAATCAGCATATCATCTACATACAGAAGTAAATAGATGTACTCCCCTGTCGGTAGCTTGTTGTAGTACACACATGGTCATAGTGGCTGCGTGTGTACTTCTTCCCTCTGATGAAGCTGTCGAACCGCTTGTACCACTGTCTAGGAGATTGCTTCAGTCCATACAGCGACTTCTTCAGCTTACACACCATTTCTTCCTTCCCTGCAGTCTTGAACCCTGTTGGCTGAGTCTGTAGATCTCCTCTAGATCGCCGTGGAGAAAGGCGGTCTTTACATCGAGTTGGTCAAGGTCCAACTCGTACTGTGCCACCAAAGCCAATAAAATACGAATTGATGAATACTTTACAACGAGAGAATACCTCATTGCAGTCAATTCCTTCCCTCCGAGCATAGCCTTTAGCTACTAATCTGGCCTTGTAGCGCATCGAATCTTCTCTGAGAGATCCCTGCTTCTTAGCATACACCCACTTACAGCCTATAGCCTTTCTTCCCTTTGGGCAACCTAGTGAGTTCCCATGTGTCGTTCTTGTAGAGAGACTTCATCTCTTCATTCATGGCTTCTTTTCACATCTTAGATTCTGAACTGATCTCAGCTTCTCTGAAGGTGGACGGGATAGCCTCCTCGACGACCGGAAGTGCATACGCCACGATCATATCTGTAGTGAGCCAACCTGGTCTCCTAGTGTTTCTCCTTGGCCTTTCAACTGCAGTAGAGTCAGGAACATTACCCATGACCTGTTCTTGACCCTCTTCAACATCAGTATCTTCTTCAACTGCTTGATCACTGCCCTGTGTCCCCTAGGTATGATCCTCACCGATACTGAATTCTCTAGAGATGGTGGATTTGCATCATTCTCCACCTGCTGTGATACCTCCTTGGTCTTGCTAGTCTCCACATGCTGAGAGACCTTAGGCTTCAACATAGAAGCCTCATCAAAAGTGACATCCCTGCTGAGAAGAAACTTCTTGTCCGTTGGATCCCAGATCTTGAACTCTTTGATTCCCTGCTTGAAACCGACGACACACCCTTCTTTACTCTTGGGTCTAATTTATCCTCTTTGACATGATAATAGGCTGGACTACCGAACACCCTTAGCAAATCATAGTCAGCAGCTGTTTTTTCCGACCAAGCCTCGAGGGGAGTTTTCCCCCCCTATCGCAGACGACGGCAACCTATTCACAAGGTAGCATGCATATGCCAAAGCCTCAGCCCAGAACTTCTTCGATAAACTGGCATTGGACTACATACACCAGACCTTCTCTAGCAAAGTCCTGTTCATTCTCTCCGCTACCCCATTCTGCTGCGGTATCTCTCTTACTGTGAAGTGTCTCTCTATGCCCTCATCAAGACATAGCTGAAGGAAAGGATTAGATTTGTATTCTCCTCTATTATCTGAACGGAGGTCCTTGATCTTCCTTCCCGTGCTTCTCTCCAAGTTCTTCTTCCACTTTACAAATAGTTCTAGGACTTCTCCTTTGTGTCTCATGGTATATACCCAGCAACGCCTAGATAATCATCAAAAACGACACAAAGTAATGGTTACCTCCAATTGATGCAGTCTTGGTAGGTCCCCAGACATCAGTGTGAACATAGTCAAGAATCCCCTCGGTGCAATGTGTTGTTGTGCCGAACTTCACCTTGGTCTTCTTCCCGATGATACAGTGTTCACAGAATTCCATCTTGCAGGTTTCGGCACCCTTCAATAACCCTTGCCTTGCAAGAGTTTGCAATAACTTCTCTCCTGTATGTCCCAGCCTCATGTGCCACAGCCTGGTTGAATCTTCATCTGAACTGGTAGAAGCTGCCACTTGCCCTGTTACCGTACTACCCTTCAAGTAGTATAGGTTGTTCCGACGATCGCCTTCAATACCACCATCGAGCCTTTTGTCATTCTAAGGACTCCTTCCTTAATTGACACCACAACCCCAATGACTCCAAAGCTCCAATAGATATCAGGTTTCTCTTCAATTGAGGTACATACCTCACTTCCTTCAGTTCCCTCACCATCCCATCAAACATTTTTATTTGGATTGTACCTACACCCTCCATGATGCATGGATGATCATCGCCCATAACGACTGAACACCCCTCCAGCTTCTCAAAGCTAGAAAACCAATCCCGATTAGGGCATACATGGTATGTAGCACCAGTATCCAAGATCCACTCATTATCTCCTGAGTAGTTACGATGGGAGTTGTGACTGAGAATGAGAACACCAACGAGTCTGAGTCTGATCCATTTGCCTGTGAGTTACTGCTCTGAGTACGACCACCTTTGCAAGATTTGCCTCAGACTTCGACTCCTTCTCTTCCCCTTGAACTTTGGACAGTCCACTTTCCAGTGCCCTATTTCTCTGCAGAAGGCACACTGGTTCTTCTTTAGATCCCTGTAACCCGGCCTGGACTTTGATCTTCCTCTTTTCTCTTTGCCCTTCCTTGATGAACCCCTGCCTCTTACTGCCAGCGCCTCTGCCGATGAGCTTAACTGAGAAGGCTTTCTCTCCTTTCTCCTCATCTCATATTTGCCAATGCAGACGGCACCTCATGATAATCCAGAGTCTGTCTACCATTGATAAAGGTTAATGTGAATGTCTCATACTCCTCCGCCGGGAGTGAATTCAGGAGGATTACTGCCTTATCTTCCTCATCTATCTTGACATCCACGTTCACCAAATATGTAAGAAGCTTCGTGTAGCGGTTGATATGTTCATTCACGGAGCACCCCTTCTTCATCTGAAACTCATACAGCTTGCTTTTCAGTTGCAATCGTGATTCCACACTCTTGTTCAGATATTTCTTCTCAAGGGTCTCCCACAAATGCCTTGCAGATGTCTCGTGTAACACAAGATATTTGATGTCTTGTGTTAGACACGACCTAATCAAGCCACACGCAGACCTGTTCATCTTCTCCCACTCTTCATCAGTGGTTGAGCTTCGCTTCTTCTCTAGAAGTAGAGTATCCTCGAGGTTCGATGCATTTAGGGCATCCATAACCTCACACCTCCACATCCCGAAATTATTTGTGCCATTAAACTTCACCACGTCATCCTCGGATGAGGATTCATGGTCCTAACTAAAGTACTTTCTTCTGCCATCTATCTTACTGGATCCTCTATCTATGCGGAAAAACCAACTGGAAATAGATCACAACTTCGATAAAAATCAGATTTTACCTTCTTCCCGAAACCCTAGATGAGTTTCTGACCGGATCTACTCCACCAATGATTCCTTGAGCACTCCTTGAGTTGTTCTGAGATCGACACACGATCCCACGAACAAGACTACCGCTGATCTGAGATCGACACACGATCTCCCCCGAACTAGCTCCTGATGCCCTCCGAATCGCCAGAAAAATCTCACGCGAAACCTGGGAAGCTCTGATACCACTTGTTGTGCGCCAACAACAACCAGAAGAGGAAGCCCTAGATCTCCAATGCACGAAGAACAAATTTCAATAACAGCATAAAATCACAAACTCAGAGAAAGAACACGAAACAAAGATTTAACGAGGTTCGGCCTTGTTACCTATTCCTCGGGGTAAGGAAAGAGAGTTTCTATTGATTGGATTAATCAATTACAATATTTGCATCACCTCGAGTATCAAGAGATCTGCTAATTTTCCAGCTACAGCAAACCCTAGAAAATTCCGCTCTTTATACAACAGATTTCTAATTCAGCAAAACAACCCGAAACTCGACTGTCGGTCCACCGGTCGGTCGGTCGACCGACCCTATGCACCGTCAACCGGGCCGGTCGACCGTGCCTAACCGAGAGTTAGGCACTTTCAGTCGGTCGACCGATCCCCTTTTTGCGGTCGACCGATCCGGTCGACCGCTCTCCTGCTGCTGATCTGCTTTTGCTGCTGTTTTCCTTCTGGCGAAGATTCTCGTCGACTTCCTCGACGATCCTTGTCGACTTCCTCGACAATATCCTCTCTCTCTTCCTTTAAAAAAAAAAAAAGTTAAAATTGGGCTCGGTATTAGGAAATCCGTACGCAAAAAAAAAAATAGCTTAATTTTTTTTTTCCTATTTCTGCCTCTTTACGTTGCAGCTATTTTCAGTTGACCTCTCATTTACTCATTGTCTACTATACTTTGATCCCATAATCAGAATAGCAGCAAACTTTCAATCTCTTTCCTATTAAAATTTCTCAATATCTTCTTCACCCTCCATTAAATTCCCTTCTCTCACTTTCTCATTTTTAGCTTTGGCTGCAAGAATCTTGAAGCCCGCGCATCGCTGTGAAACCTCGTTGGGAGCATTTACTTGTCACTTTCTCTCTCAACAGAGATTCTCTTTATAGAAAGGAAAGAAGAAAGACTCGATGGAAATTAGTTTGGATTCGGTTAGATCTTTTAGCAAAGATGATGGAGAGCTACCTAACGAAAACTTTGGGGGAGTGAAGGCTAAGAACTCGTCGGGGTGGGGGGTGGCGCTCCCAGTCCTCCCCCTGTTTGCGCTTGCTGCTGCGCAGGAGGAAGGGAGATTTTGGTGGGGGAGGTTGTTGGAGAGAGAGAGAAGAATTTTTTTTTAGTTACAGTTCAGGGTTGAGTTTGACGAACTCGAACTCAATTTTGATCTATTTTTTGCGTTCGGATTTGACAAATCCGAACGCAAACTTTGACCTGCTCCACGCACTCACCAGCGTCACGCTGGCGAGACGAAATCGTTGATAGCTGACGTGGAATGTTAGAGGAAGATTTTGACATTATTTTTTTTAGGAGATCTTTTTTTTAGAATTATTTATTTAAACGGGATTTGTTTAGAAAAAAAATCTTACACTTAAAACTTTTTTCCCTGCTTTTTCTTTTTGTGTAAAATACTCTTTTTATTTTTTTTTTTGTGAACAGTGCTTCGGTGCTCCAAAATTTCACTTTTTTTCTAATTCTTTTGTCCAAATAAATCGGCCAAAGAAAAAAAAACCATAGAGGGTATTCCGGTAATTTCTCTACCCAACCCGCAATGTTCTTTCAAAAGTTCCACTGATAACTGTGATATGTTTCCTTTTTCCTTTTTTTTTTTTTTTTCCTCTTTCTTTCAAATTTTCGATCTATTACTCAAGTTCCCTTTCTGTAACATTTTATTTTTTTTTTCAAAATATCTAAACTGATTGCTTCATATCTAATTCTCTTTGTATATTTTCTTGATAGGATTCTTTTCTCTTCTGATAATATTTTATGCGATATTCATTTTGTCTCTTCAATGTGTTTTTCGCTTACAAACACATTATTTACAAAATTAGATAATCATCTCGGTATAAATTTATAATTTTAAATTTTAAATTTCCAACTATTTTTTGTTTAATTAAATAATAAAATTATGCTATGGATTAGTTTTGTTTGAGATATGCAATCTCTCTAAGAATATATTTTTTATTAATAAGTATTTTATCTTCTTCTCAATACTTGAGAACAAAATTAAGAGTAAATCTTGCCTAATTAAATGAGCAATTGTCTAACATCAGTAATAATATTGAGACGATGCTGAGGTATATAATTCTTATCATTTGTTGCGTACAGCACAAGTCCCAGTAGAACAGGGATGTAAACAGTTCGGATATGATCGAATGTAGTTTTACCATATTTGTATTCATTTCTATTTTCAGATATGAGTTTCGGATACGAATTCTTTTCAGAAAGAAAATCTATTATCCATATCAGTTTTCCGGTAAAAGTGGATATGGATACAAATCGGAGATTTAAACAGATAATTAAAAAAAAAAACTTGAACATTTCTCTCACTGTTACGTAAAGTGCTTTTTGAGAAAGAGAAAAAGTTGAGTTTTTTGAGTAAATTAAACAAATAAATGTTGGTTTCTGCTTAACAGGAATCAATCTGACAACTATTCAAGATCACTGAAATATCAACAATCTAATTAGTCAGGTCGCAAATATCAAGTGGGAGGTTTTCCGTGTTCAAGAAACGTTCCTTAATTTAAGAAGCACCTTTCAATTTCCTTCTTACTTAAACACCATTAGACTGAATCTAAATCAATCTCGATATACTGAATATCAGTATATCCCTGTATAAGAAATTAATTCACTTATACGTACTTGAGTGAGGT
This sequence comes from Agave tequilana, assembly GCA_038442645.1. NCBI lineage: Eukaryota > Viridiplantae > Streptophyta > Magnoliopsida > Asparagales > Asparagaceae > Agave > Agave tequilana. The sequence goes on along the minus strand of JAVJIF010010428.1, from coordinate 10,399 downwards.
ACGCTTAGAGCGAATCTCCTTAAGACAATTACGTCTCCCGCACCGGTGCTAACGGTTACCGGACGCTGGTCTCCCAAGATACAACACTCCTTCACGGTATTTGGATAGCGCTACCAAATCACCGTACGGTCGAACCGTAGTTAACCAGTACCTTCACGGGATCGTTAAAGCAGCTGTACAAAGACAAATTTCGGGAGAATATTTGCCTTTACTTTGGAGGAGTACCCACTGTAGAAGAAGAAGTAAGGTTGAAGAATATTCTTCTTCGGAAGTCCCAGATTCATACAACAATTCTATAAAAGAATCTGTTGAATTTTCTGAGCCCTCTTTCAGAACGAATTTTGCAGAATCTCCTTTGGAAGTCGCTTCGAAAACCGATTACTGATTTCCCACTTCCTTTTGGAAGTCACTTCAGAACTCCGCTTCCCAGTTCAGAACGCAGAAACTCGCTTCCCAGTTCAGAACACAGAGAGAGTTATTTTGATTTTGTGTTGTTGTTATGTTTCAATTGAGAGATCGGAGCGCTATTTATAACGCTCCAGGAGGGGCCAACGGGTCTGAACCCAACGAAAGGTTGCAACTGTTCGAGACCGAACCGTTGCAATGGTTCGACCAACAGTCGCAACTGACGTGGAGCGGGTCCGTTGGCGGGCGGTTTGAATCCGGAGCGGAGCGGGTCTGGTTCGGGTATGCTTGCAAGCCATACCCGTGAGACCCGTTCAAAAGAACCAAGCCGGGTAGGGAACCCGACGCCGAACCCAGACCCGACTCAGACTCAGACTCAGACCCGAGCCTGAGCCCGGCGCCGGCGCCGCCAGCGGCGGCACGCGCATGTGCGGGCATAGTTCCCTCTCAATCGCGCACGAAAACTCCAAGTACCCAAAGGCACGCCCTTTGTTCTCATATTCTCCATTTAAACACTACAAACTTCCATCCAATGGCCAATGTGGGACTAAATGCTTTTAACTACCTTTAGTCCCATTTTGACTTTGAATTAGGCAATCTTTAGACATGAATATCTCATTCATTCGAAGTCGGAATTGAACATACGTTCATCCCCATTGGAAGGAGAACACACTCCAACCATCATCCAACGAATCTCGCCATAATTCAATTCAAAGATTCACATATATATTCTTCATATTCCAACAATAAACGGCATAATAAGCTTACCATATATTTTGATTTTACTATCGAGTTTGAGTTGGTTAATTTACATGCTTTGGATATAGAATTATGAGTAAAAATAAATAAATATAATTGGGCTAAACATTAAAACGGATACCCGTTACAGTATCTGTATTCGAAGAAAATTCAATTTATGTATCTGTCTCCAAGTGGATAAGATATTTTGATAGCTATATTCGCATCCTACAAGATAAGGATACGGATTCGATTTGGATAATCCGAATCCATTTACATCCCTACTTTAGAAGCAATGGTCTAGTTCTCTTAAAATGATCATTAGCACCACCTTGCAAACTGTGTCTTTATAAAATATGAGACCATTTTATACGTGATTATTAAAAAAGATATAACGTTTGAGGTTTCACAATTGTATATGATACTTCACTGAAATAATGAAATAAAAATAATCATTATATTTCTTGTTTTTTCTCTTCATGATCTCCGCCTGATTTTGAAAATAAAGATGTGATGGTATATTTTATATGGAAGAAAAGAGGTAATAGAAAGGATGATCCTTTTTTAGAAGTGAAAAGTAATTTTTATTTAATAAGAACATTAGATATTTTTAGATTTATTTATTTGTTGGAAATTTCGTTACAGTTACGTACTTTCCTTCATGGTTAAGAAAAAAAATTTTATTTTAATTTGCTACACCCTCATCCACATCAGCATAATTGATTCCTCTCAATCACCACTTCTTTATATATTTGTATTTTCTCTTTTATCTTTTTTCATCGTCCGCGACGTTGCTCTCCCCTCAACTCTGACCCTGATGCAGAGTAATTCGCGGATCAACTTGCATGATCAGGTTACTGTGGGGTTGGAGGGCGAGGAGTCCCCTCCCGAGGGTCTAAGGGGGCGGAGCCCCTAGACCAACCTTTTTTAGGATCGACCTTTTGCAGATCTTATTTGTTCGTGCTCGCGATGTTTCATTTGTGCTTGTGATCGATGTGATTTTTAAATCTGGAAAGTATTGAGTATCGTTCATGTCGGTGAATGTGAATCTGCTGATGATGGTGAAGCTGATATGGGGATTATGACTCATGATTGAATCCTCTGTGAGGACTGCGACTATAGTCGCAGTCCTCTATTAGAAAACTGCGACTATGGTCACACTCCTTTTATTAATTGAAAATTAAGGTATTTTGTGAGGAGTACGATCATTGTCGCAGTCCCAATATCGGCTGAGACATTGTGTTTTTTTAGAACCGCGATCATGATCACAGTCCTAATAAATACTCAAAAATAAGACATTTTTATGAAGACAACGATCACATTCGTTGTCCTAATAAAGAGGAATGTGATCATGATTGCTATCTTATAAAGACGCAGAAATATGACATTTTTGTGAGAACCGCAATCATTATCGTAGTCCTATAAGACTCAGAAATATAATATTTTTATGAGAACTGCGATCATGATCGCGGTCCTAATAAAGACTTAAATAGAATTTTTTTTGTGAGGACTCGATTAGCGGTCCGCATTTTCGAATGCCTTTTTTAAGGTGATTACTGTGGGATATTTATGTCTTTCATCGTTGAGAGTGCTTCTGTGCTTGACATGTGAGCACACATGATATAAAGAAATGACTGAAGCGAATTAAATTATGAAGTTGAGTTTTTTTTTTTTCTAATTATGATTTGATGTGAGGGGTTATAGCAAAATCCGCCCCCCCCCCCTTTTTTATCTTTTCCATTTGCATGATCGATTA
>JAVJIF010010428.1:0-5000 GCA_038442645.1 Agave tequilana | reverse complement strand
GTCTTCACCATCACCACCGTCTTCACCGGAAAGAAGCCAATCATCAAATGATGTTTTTATGTTTAGTTCTGAAACAATGTCTCGCTACGGGTCAGAATCTGAGATTGATACAGACGACCCTTTCTGGGAGTTCATTGATGAACCAAAACACAAAATGAAGAGGAAGAAAGCGACGATGAGACTGTACCTGAAGAAGAGGAAGAGACAGAAGACGAAAGCATGACTCTTGACGACGAATCTGATTACGATGGTGATGACGACGATTAGAAGTTAAAAAATTGTATTTTTGTTTTTCTTTTTAAATATATAAATCTCTTTTCTAAAGTTAATTTGGTGAATTACATTTTTTTACTACTATGTATTGGTTGAAATACTGCGACCATGGCGCAGACTTAATTAAATCAAAGACTTTATTAATACTGCGACATAGGCATATCATCATTAATCCATATTACTGTTAATTAAATCAAAGACGCAGACTTAATAAATACACAGCGACTTTGGTCGCAGTTGCTGTACTTTAGTCTTAATCACAACAACACTGCTACCTTGGTCGCAGTTGGTGGGTCTTTAATCTTAATCAACAACATCACTGCGACCTTGGTCGCAGTTGGTCTTTATAAATAATCAACAACAACACTGCGACCTTGGTCGCAGTTGCTGAACTTTACTCTTAATCAACAACATAACTGCGACCTTGGTCGCAGTTGGTGGTATTTATAAATAATCAACAACAACACTGCGACTTTGGTCGCAGTTGATGGCCGCAGTCTTAAAAAAAAAAATCTGCAACCTTGGTCACGGTTTTTTGGTCGCAATGTCGACCCTGGTCGCAGTTGTTTCTGTTTGCACTGTAGTCTTATGTGACCTTGGTCGCAGTGTGGTCTCTGGTCCAAGTTGTTTTGTTTGCAATGCATGACTGCGACCAAAGGTCGTAGTTTATTAAAAACAAATATGATTTTTTATTATTTCACGAATTTATCTCCAGGCATGTGAAAAATGATACAAAACGATCCCTTATACAATAAGATTGAGTGTTACAATATAGCAGTAGAAAGAAAACTAAACATCAAAAAGAACCATTGTTGACTAAGAGCAGTGTTGTTATTGAGGTCTTTTTTATTTATGTCCACGCATTTTACCTCCAGGCATATGAAAATGATACAAAACGCTCTCTTATACAATAAGATTGAGTGTTACAATATAGCAGTACAAAGAAGACTAAATATCAAAACAACCAAGAAGACTAAACATCAAAAGAGCCCTTGTTGAATAAGAGCAGTGGTGTTATTGACGTCCCCGTGTATTAAAAAACTGTGGACGTCGAGGACCATGACTTCTTCCCTTGTGGACGAATATCGATCAAGTTCACCGGCCAAAAAATTCTCCCAAAGGCCCAGCGAACTTGAAAAAGGACAATCAAGCTCTGGGTCTTCTTCGTGCATAGGGTCATCTTCATCCATGGAGGCAGGCCCCTGTTAGAGACTCTGAAGAAGGCTGAAATTCTCAGAGCAATTGCTCTCAAATGAACACAGTCTAATTATGGGCTGTTAAAGGGAGAGGGTGAGCCCTATTTATGGGCAGCCCATAATAACAGCTTCGGGAAACAGCGAATGGTGCGGGTTCATCAACGTAGACTTGACGTTAAAAAGATCTCATAAAATCTTATGACAGGTCGCGTCTCACGGAGTGAGTCCAAGTCGCATCAGACAACAGACAACTTTCATTTTTCATTTAGATTCAATAAAATGACTTATCCAAAACAACACTTAATAAAACAAGAACACGGCGACCTTGGTCGCTATGCATGTTAATCTAAAGGAAAACACTTACTTAACGTACTGCGACCAAGTCGCAGTCCACGTAAAGCAACCTAAGATTGCAGTTGCTGGCCATATTTATCAACAACAACACTGCGACCTTGGTCGTATTTAACCATGGTCGCAGTTAATAATTATATTACTTCACCTTAAAAATTTTTAAAATGAAAGGTTGCGACATTGTTGCAGTTGCTGGACGCAGACTTAATAAATACACTGCGACCTTGGTCGCAGTTGCTGTACTTTAGTCTTAATCAACAACAACACTGCTACCTTGGTCGCAGTTTCTGACCGTAGTATTAATAAAAAAAATGCGATCTTGATCGCAGTTGTTGGTGTTTAGTCTTAATAAAATACACACCGACCTTGGTCGAAGTTGCTGGTCTTTACTCTTAATCAACAACATCACTGCGACCTGGTAGCAGTTGGTGGTCTTTACTGCGACTTTGGTCGCAGTTGATGGCCGCAGTCTTAAAAAAATAATCTCCAATCTTGGTCGCTATTGCTCGTTTTTAGTCTTAATCAAACAACAACACTGCAGTCTTTGTCGCAGTGTCGACACTGGTCACAGTAGTTACTGTTTGCAATGTATCTTATGCGACCTTGGTCGCAGTGTCATCTATGGTCATAGTTGTTTTATTTGCAATGCATGACTGCGAAAAAGTTCGTATTTTATTAAAAAAAACAAATATGCTTTTTATTTATGTCCAGGCATTATCTCCAGGAATGTGCAAATGATACAAAACGATCTCTTATACAATAAGATTGAAGTGTTACAAATACAGCAGTACAAAGAAAACTAAACATCAAAAAAATCCCTTGTTGACTAAGAGCAATCTTCTTCTTGAGCTCTGGTGGCAGCAGAATCAATAAGATTGAGTGTTACAAGAAGACTAAACATCAAAGTAGCCAAGAAGACTAAACATCAAAAAATCCCTTGTTGACTAAGAGCAATCTTCTTCTTGAGGTCTGGTGGCAGCAGAATCAATAAGATGAGTGTTACAAGAAGACTAAACATCAAAGTAGCCAAGAAGACAAAACATCAAAAGAGCCAAGAAGAGCCCTTATTGACTACTAAGAGCAATCTTCTCCTGGAGGTCTGGTGGCAGCAGATCTTTCGTTTATGAACATCTCTTCACCAGAAGGTTATCCAGTGAGCATGGAGTTTCCTCGATGTGACTTCTGGGGTAAGAGAGGGAGAGTGAGACCTCACAAGGTATGCTACCCACCAATATATCCACCACATCCCCCGCCGCCATACCCACTCTGACCATCCGTTACCAGCAAGCTTGACTGGTGGCATCAAGTCAGAGCAGATCTCGGTGAGGATTAAGTCCTCGTCAGGGATCATGACTTCTTCCCTTGTGAACGACGAGGACCATGACTTCTTCCCTTGTGGACGATGAGGTCTATGACTTCTTCCCTTATGGACGAACATCGATCAAGTTCGTCAATAGGGTCATCTTCATCCATGGAGGCAGGCCCTGTTAGAGACTCTGAAGAAGACGGAAATTCTCAGAGCAATTCCTCTCGAAAGAAAACAGTCTAATTATGGACTGTTAAAGGGAGAGGGTGAGCCCTATTTATAGGCAGCCCATAATAACCATAATTAATGGTTCATTAATCAGAATCGTCGGCATTAGGTCTCCAACCGCCAGCGCCGGTTTGGCATTAAAAGACATAACGCCTAAACCCAATGAAGAACCGACGCGTACACAACCGCTTCGGGAAACAACGAATGGTGCGGGGTTCGTCAACATAGACTTGACGTTAAAAGATCTCATAAAATCTTTATGACAGGTCGCGTCTCACGGACTGACTCCAAGTCGCATCAGACAACAGACAAGTAATGTAACCAAAGTCGCAGTCCACGTAATGCAACCCTATATTGCAGTTGCTGGCCATCTTTATCAATAACAACACTGCGACCTTGGTCGCATTTAACCATGTACACTGCGAAAAAAGACTTTGGCTAAGGTCGCAGTTTAAATGTACAATGCGACCAAAGACTCTGACTACATTATATACAAAAAAATTAATTACTTAACGTACTGCGACCAAAGTCGCAGTCCATGTAATGCAACCCTAGATTGCAGTTGCTGGCCATCTTTATCAATAACAAACTGCGACCTTGGTCGCATTTCACCATGTACACTGCGACCAAAGACTTTAACTAAGGTCGCAGTTTAAATGTACAATGCGACCAAAGACTCTGACTACATTATATATAAAAAAAATAAACTATAAAGTAGAATTTTATCGCAAGCTGAAAAGATGATCTGAAAAGATTTTATTTTCAAAAAAAATTTTATCCACGCTCAAAGGAGAAACTAGATCTTACAAAAAAGAGGTAAAAATAAGGCGAAAGTAATTTATATCCTATAAAGAGCGGCAAATAAAAGGGGAGAAAATAATAATAAACAATAAGGAAAAGTTATCATAAGGGGTTTTGGTAATTTAACTTCTCCTAAAAGCGGGCCGCAAGTCAGTGAGGTGACAAATCGAGCCACGTCACCGCAGGCTGAGAGAGTACTCTCAGCCCGCGGGCTGATATACATTTTTTCTCATATATATATTATATATATTATATATATATAATATATATAATATATATATATATATATATTATTATATTATATATAATGTTTAGAGTTTTTCTTTTCTTCTCTTTTGTTTTTTTCCCTCCAAACAGCACATTACCCAAATTGAAAAGTTGAACAGAAAATGTGAGATATTTTTTTTGATAGAGTCAAAATAGAAGTCATTTAATTTTTTCCGGATTCTAGATATTTTCTCTCTCTAGATTTACTCTCTCTCTCTCTCTCTCTCTCTCTCTCTCTATAGCGAGGATTTACTGTTCAAAGAAAAGACCAAAATCTAATTAATTTGAGATATTTTCCTGTTTATTTGTGGAAGGTTTAGTCCTAATAAAAATACAGAAATTTGACTTTGGATTCCTCTCTTTTCAATAATTTAGGGAAAACTTGAATTACAAATTTATTGTCGACTGCCTTAATTCATAAATTGATTCCTTCCAACCACCACTTCTTTATATTTTTTATTTCCTCTTTTACCCGTTCTCATCGCTCTTATGTTGCTCTACCCTCAACCCTGACTCTGACGCGGAGTAATTCGTAGATCAACATGCCACGGTCAGGTCACTGTAGGGGTTGGAAGGAG